>NQII01000716.1:76713-181361 GCA_002778355.1 Clitarchus hookeri
TTCAAGCCGCGTCGTCCGTTGTCCTGGAGACGCGCAGGGAAAGACCAGCGGCCCGCGCGCTAGTATAACGCCAGCTGTCAGGCTGGCACCCAGCAAGCGCAGAAGTCAGACGGGGCGCTCGCGCCCAGGAAAGCCAAGTCCACATCAGCACTTCCCACGTCGCTCACGTAGAAACCAACAGCAAATATGGCGAGGAATTATAGGCGCTTACACCCGGTGGTAGGTGTGACACCGTCACAAACTAAATATCTGGTGGCAGCAAATGAATAATTGTTCAATAACAAACATGTTAGTAAGCACTAAATGTTATTGTATATGTTGTTGTACACCACATTCTGTTTTTTTTTCTACCAGCAACCAAAATTTGCCGTAGAAAGTGTTAACCAAATATTTTCTTGCAACCATAATAGTCTATTCATGGTTACTTCCAACATCTCTGAAGCCCTGTTNCTACCAGCAACCAAAATTTGCCTTGGAAAGTGTTAACCAAATATTTTCTTGCAACCATAATAGTCTATTCATGGTTACTTCCAACATCTCTGAAGCCCTGTTAAAGTTTTACTTTCAGGATATTTCTCCGATTCATGCAAACAAAGCTCAACCAAGTCTAAAAAGACAAACCGTACTCTATTTGTCCGCACTCCGTTTTATAATACTTTGCATAAGAACTGTTACTTACTAGGCAAACTAAATGTTAAGAACAAATGCACTATAAGACATGTTCCGCAAGAATCAATAATAATAAAAAGTGTTTCCCAACATGCCTGTCGTGTCTTGAACTGGGGCATAAGTATTTGAGTAGACCGGTATGGATGAAGACACGTGCAGATATCTTTAAACTGTTGGTCAACGTAATTACAGTGAAACGCAAGATAGCAAAAATAACAAACACAAAAATGTGTCACGTTTACTTTACGAAGGCGCCATGATGACGGGCTCTGTTGAGAGCGCAAACAGGCTGCTGGGACGAAGTGTCACGCATGCTCACAACGATGAAATGACGCGGGTGCAAACGGAAGACCAGTAGACGTGCCTGCTTCCATATATCCTAGACTTCATTCCAAAACCTCGTAGCTCCGTTCGAGGGGCCGCAGTTGCGCAGCGGCTAGAGAGCTCGCCTACCACCAATGCGATCAGGNGAGAGCGCAAACAGGCTGCTGGGACGAAGTGTCACGCATGCTCACAACGATGAAATGACGCGGGTGCAAACGGAAAACCAGTAGACGTACCTGCTTCCATATATCCTAGACTTCATTCTAAAACCTCGTAGCTCCGTTCGAGGGGCCGCAGTTGCGCAGCGGCTAGAGAGCTCGCCTACCACCAATGCGATCAGGNAAAACCTCGTAGCTCCGTTCGAGGGGCCGCAGTTGCGCAGCGGCTAGAGAGCTCGCCTACCACCAATGCGATCAGGGTTCGATTCCCGGCGGGTCGCTCCCCGGGTTTTCGCACGCGGGAATAGTACCGAATGATGCCGCTTGTCGGCCGGTTTTCTCGGGGATATCCCGTTTCCCACGCTGTTGCATTCCCGCGTTGCTCCATACTCACCTCACTTCACTCTCATCGGTTCTCAAGATTCCGATGTTAAGAGCCACTCAAACCTCTCCATTCCGTTTGAGGAAATGGTACAGGAAAGCAAAATTATTTAACGGAAAAGGATATGAGAAATATTAAACTNCTCTCCATTCCGTTTGAGGAAATGGTACAGGAAAGCAAAATTATTTAACGGAAAAGGATATGAGAAATATTAAACTATTAAAATTTTAGCAAAATAATGTAGAGTAGACGTTGTATCAGGAGATGGACAATTAAATTAAAAACACAAGTTACACTGGAACGGTAAGGAACAATTTAACTGGGTTTTAGAAGTAAGCAGACGATATGTTTCACGAAATTAGTAAACTTACCGAATAACCGTATAGAANAATTTAACTGGGTTTTAGAAGTAAGCAGACGATATGTTTCACGAAATTAGTAAACTTACCGAATAACCGTATAGAAGATGGGCGTGCTTTTATCTGCATTACACGTAAAATTAGGAAGTTGGTAGGCAAGTACGCAGGTGGGGCTTAAAGCATCGTCGACAGCGAGGTCATTAGAGACGGAGCAAGCTGCGCAGAGAAGCAGGAGCGGTGAAGCAATCAGCCATCTCCTGTAGTAAGGAACATTTCGGGAAACCATGTAAGGCCGACACCAAAACGGCCGGGCACAGAATTAAACCCGGATCTTCCCGAATACAAGTCAATTGGTTTAAAAATGCACCATCTCACTCGGCATGGAGAAGCCATTACGTGGGATGTCCTCTTATAGCACGCATACATATTTAGTCAACCCTATTGAGATAAACCAGCATAAATAATAAAACCCATTTTGACTACATCTTATCACAAAATTACGCTCGTCACTAAATGCGTTACCTTAACATTAGAACAGCATGTACTGCAGTATTAATGAAACGCGAAAGAAAAAATTGTGGAATTACAATTCGAGCGCCAGAAATCTCGGCACAAGCGAGCATCGGAAAGTTAACCAAACAGCAAAAAGAAACTGTCGAATCATCTATTAATATTTTATGTTTTCGGTTAGTTGGTAAAGTTCACGAAACATTAAAATACTATATTACTCCGAAGTCCACAGTCACCGTGCTAGCACATCGGAGTCGCGAGATATAGCTACGGCCCGTAATACCCAAGTTTCCGCCAGTCGTCGCGGGCCCTCACCCGCACCTCGCGCGTGCAAGGCGCCAACTCAAGGCCATGCTCGTATCGTAGTCGTATATGCGATGGAAAGATGCCACATTTATTTCAATAGTTTTCTTAGTCATGAATTTACAGTGTCGGAATGTCTCACTCTGCAAACGTTACATATGTGGTCCCGTCCTGGGACCCCACGTGTCGGTCTGATTTTGAAGATACATATATATATATATATATAATATATATATATATATATATAATCAAACGTAAGACAACCCTGGCGTCCGAAAATCAGATGTCTCGTGGACAGCAGTAGCAGAGCTATCCGTCAAGGATCAATGTGAAGTGGTCACTGAAAGAAGGATATTTGGGAGCGCTCAGGACTTTACCGCCGATTGAAGTGAAATGATGTGGACACAGAGCAGTGATGGTATGCAATCGCGGGGGAAACGGAAGCACCCCGAGAAATTGCGCCAGTCAACGCCATCGTCCGCCACGTTTCTCACAGGCGAAGGTTTTTTTTTTTTTTTACCGCAACGGGAATCCAGCCCGGTTCGCTGTTGTAAAAGGCGATTTGTCTGATCACTACACAACCGCGACCCCGTGAAAAACAATTTTAATTTGTATTGATGCAGTTCATCTGAAACTCCTGAAAAAAAAAAAACGGCTTCAACATATTCCTTTCAGGCCCTTTTAGACGGTCATATCAGTTCTCAGTTCAGTTTCAGTTTCCGTTCTCGTCTCATTTCAGTTCGGAAGAAGGTTTGTTTTCACACGATCCGTTCAGTTCTCACTGTTCTCAGTCGTTTCAGTTCTTTGTAGCCCTTAACAGAGTGTACTCGTGCTTCGCTTTAGTTCAACACATATTGTTCATACTGGTTTCAAAGTGTACATATGAGGTAATATAATAAACCATGCATCAAGGCTGTCTCATTGCAATAGCCTTAGCTTTGGTGCCGAAGAAAGAGCGGAAGAAAAGAAGCCAGTGGAGTAAAGCTTGGCTTCTTAAAAGAAATTCATTGTCGCATGTAAATTTAATGAAGGAACTTCGCTTAGAACCATGTGATTGGTTGAATTATTTACGGATGAATGATAATGCGTATCTCCTGTTATTACGCCTTGTGACGCCTATTATACAAAACCAGGATACCAACATGAAGGAGGCTATTACTCCTCATGAAAGACTAAGTGCGACATTGAGATTTTTGGTAAGTGGAAGCACTTACCAAAGTTTTAGGTTTCACACAGTGATATCAACTCCAAGTCTAAGTAAAATAATACCTGAAACCTGTAATGCCATTATTGCGGTACTCAAGGATTATATAAATGTAAGTAATGCGTTTAAAGGTTTATTCGGAGATAATGAGAAAAGCAAATAGTTTTTATTAAATGAGGCTTTTTGTACAAGTAAGCACATTATTTGTCAGCAAATTGTGAAAAATAGTCTGCAACAGATGCATGGTTACATTGTATCTCTGGAGGTTAAATATTCGTGGAAAATTGGCTTGCATTGGTTGCAGACTGGTTTGTGATGGCTGCGAAGTTGAAAAATGCCCCGGTGTCGACAGTGGCGTCGAAAAATAATTTTGTGATGGCTGCGGTGTCGATAAGTGGCTCTGTGGTTGGTCTGCCACCCGCTGCATTACTATTGATGAAAATGCATTCAAGGTTTTCATATGCCCCTCAAATATGGCAAGGTTGATAATTTTCTTGACATAAGGTACCATTTCTGGAAGCATATTATTCAATTAATTAATTGGCAACATGCTTTCCAAAGCTGTCATGTTTTCCTACTGGTATATCGTCAGTCTTTTTCAACCTCTCAGCCACCAATTGGAGCACTTTCTTGTTTGAAGGAAATTCGTTCTTCTTACTACCAGCTGACCGTTTGCTCCCCATCGACCGATTGCTCCCTGATGATGGAGATGGGGTGGGTGTTGTAAATTCTTGATCTGATGATTGACCTTGTACAGAACATTCATCATCATCTCCATCTTTGTCACTGATGGACTGGGAGTCCTCCTGAAATTAAAAAGAAATAAAATAAAAATAATGTAATTACGAATTAATAAAAAAAATTGGCATAATATTGTGTAACTAATTTCAATGTCTGTCTTTGTTTTAGCTTCCACAAAATGAATTCAAATGGAGAAAAGTTGCTAAAGGTTTTCATGATAGATGGCAGTTTCCAAATTGTCTGGGAGCTGTCNAAAAAAAATTGGCATAATATTGTGTAACTAATTTCAATGTCTGTCTTTGTTTTAGCTTCCAAAAAATGAATTCAAATGGAGAAAAGTTGCTAAAGGTTTTCATGATAGATGGCAGTTTCCAAATTGTCTGGGAGCTGTCGATGGCAAGCACGTACGCATAATTCCGCCAACAGGAAGTGGATCACTGTACTGGAATTACAAGAAGTTTCATAGTATTGTTCTCATGGCTATTGTGGTTCGAATTACGAATTTATTATGTGTGATGTAGGAACAAATTGAAGTATATCAGATGGGCGTAATTAGCAATACTAAATTTTACGAATAATTAATTACCAACAGTTTGCAGTTATCTCCTGATGAAAATCCAAAAGATAGTACCACCAAGCTTCCGTTTGTATTCGTGGGGGACGAAGCATTTGCATTAATGCGAAACTTTTTAAAACCTTTTAATAAGAAACAGTTGAATTACGATCGGATGGGCTTCAACTACAGATTACCAAGGGCAAGAAGAATTGTCGAAAATACGTTTGGCATACTGTCAAATAGATTTAGAATTTTCCATTCTGTTATAAATTTGAAAGACGTAAAACATATGAATATCCTCGTCTTGACATGCTGTTATCTTCACAATTTCTTAATACGGTCTCAACATTCATGCATTACACCAGATTTAAATGATATGAATTCAAATGAGATTATTGAAGTGCAAGGGCTAGTAGATCTACAAAATGACACCCGCAGCGGAAATGTTAGTAATGATGCTAAATATTGTCGAAATAAGTTTGTGGGATATTTTGTAAATGGACGAGTTGAATGGCAAGATGACTCTGTACAAAAAACATATTTTGAATAATTGTTTTTTTGTGGTGGAGATACACCATTTTTAAATAAAGTAGCAATTTGAAATAAAAATGTATCTGCAGCTATGCATTTTTAATTACTTACCGCTTCCTGATTTTCATCATCGTCGTCCATAGTATGAACACTTGTTACAGTCGGCTGTTGGTCGCTGACGAACGAAAGGAGATCACAATACCATAGCGATGGTTTGTATACTTCTCCAGTTCATGCTCTACTTCTTTCACTGTCTTTAACCTTTTCAAGTTATTTGTTATAAGTTGAGCGTAGGCTATTAATTTTGGATTTTACCATCGCCTTTGTAGCCTTTTCATCGTATTCCTGGTATTTCTTTAATAGGAGAAAGTAGGCAGCTTCCCTAATGTTTGCGTTGCGATATCGTGCGTCTGTTTTGTTCCACAAACACGGTGAAATTTTATAACTTTCAATGAACTCGACAACAAAACCGTGATCCTTGGACATAGCGACAGTTGTATATGTGCGCTGTGCCAGATTTTCAAGAGAACTGACGTGAGCGAACGGACTGAGGCATGACGCACTTGTTTACACTTAAGAATTCTAAGAACTGAAATGAAACAAATAGGTCTATCCATCCCGTCAGTTCTTAGTCTCCGTTTCAGTTCTCCTTTCAGTGTTTAATTTATACACATAGGAAAAACTGACAGTTTGACTGAAACTGAATCTGAACTGACAACTGATATGACCGTCTAAAAGGACTCTTACACAACGGTAAAACACTGGACTCGCATTCGGAAGGACATAGGTTCGATTCCCGTTCCAGCCATTTTGATCTATGTTTTCCACGGTTTTCCTAAATCACTTCAGGTAATTTATGGGATGGTTCCTTAATAAAGGACATGTCAGATTCTTTCGCCATTCTTGACATTGTTACACTACAAAGGCTTTGCCGCTGTTCGATGGCACTCAGCACATCATAGAATTCACTGGTCTACATTTTATTTTTTATGTTCAAAACAGTTAAATCTGCCTGCACACCAGTTGAAGTAACACTGATAAAATCCATATAAGGAATAACATAACATAGACTCAGTAATGGCCAAAAACTGGGAACAGAGTTTATGACATTTACATTGCGATTGTTATCGAGAGCAAAGTCTTGCAGTTATGATGGGTAGCATTACGAATATGAAATTCCCATCTACCATCTCCCAGCAGTTATTTACATTATGATCTTATTAATAATGATGATTATTTTCCAAGCTCACCATGTGCCCGACAAAGAGACATCCATATTTTTAGCGCTGAGAAGTAATTAAATATTTGCAATAATCCTTCGGGCCAAATCATTATGCGGTATGACTTTTCTTTGCATGGTTCAAGGTAAGCATAACTTAAAGTTTTATCTAACTCATGTCACAGGACAATACGTCTTGGTTTAGTTAGCATGCGTCGATGTATAAATCAGGTAACTTATTAAATTGGTTGAAAATGTGTGTATGTTGATAACCCTCTTTTAACAATTAATAACATTATCCACAATTATTTACCAGTTGTATAAATATTACAATTCCGAAATATCAGCTGTCACCAACGTCAAGAGGGACGTGGCTGCAGCACAAAGGTACGAATATGCCCCCCTCCGTGCAAGTCGGAACACTGGAACATCACCATTTAGAGCATTTATTCTCCTTTCAAATTTACCATAATGTTCTTTTATGCCTTTTTGTATATCCAATTCACCCTCCACTGAAAAATATTCAAACAACTATTAAACCTCATTCTATTTATACTTGTTTTTACTGTAATTCTTCCATGACTGAAGGACGGCTCAATCGCACGACAGTCCTGGTTGGCATCAGCAGCGATCAGCGGCCGACCTGTCTGATGTGTAACATCCATTTATAAATCACTCGTGATATATTTTCCAATGATTGGGTTTTAAATTTAATCATTTTTTTAAATACAAGTTCGAAAACGTTTTNATCACTCGTGATATATTTTCCAATGATTGGGTTTTAAATTTAATCATTTTTTTAAATACAAGTTCGAAAACGTTTTAGTATGAAATATTTCTTTGCAAATAACTAAAAAATGATAGTTGGTATAGATGTAACTTTCAATAAATTAGCGGTGTTGTGTTTTACCTTGTAAGTGAGTTACAAAAGAATTTTCACAAGATAGCTGGCTAGGGATTAGATACATTTAGTCCGAGAAAACTTATGTTGTGATTTTAAAATATCGTCATAATGCAACGTCTCTCCGTGTGCTTTCTCTGATGTACTCTTCATAAACGCCAGGAAATTTTGCGGATTCATTCGGCTACAAGCTACAATCCACATCGCTTTGCGTATTTAAGTATCAGTTAGAAAATCATTGGCTNATCACTCGTGATATATTTTCCAATGATTGGGTTTTAAATTTAATCATTTTTTTAAATACAAGTTCGAAAACGTTTAAGTATGAAATATTTCTTTGCAAATAACTAAAAAATGATAGTTGGTATAGATGTAACTTTCAATAAATTATCGGTGTTGTGTTTTACCTTGTAAGTGAGTTACAAAAGAATTTTCACAAGATAGCTGGCAAGGGATTAGATACATTTAGCCCGAGAAAACTTATGTTGTGATTTTAAAATATCGTCATAATGCAACGTCTCTCCGTGTGCTTTCTCTCATGTACTCTTCATAAACGCCAGGAAATGTTGCGGATTCATTCGGCTACAAGCTACAATCCACATCGCTTTGCGTATTTAAGTATCAGTTAGAAAATCATTGGCTNGTGAAAATTTCCAGGTTTTTTGCTCATAGACAAATACCTCCCTATTTTTTCTTTTAAACTGCAAAATTTCAGTCTTACAGGGTTACCAGCTTACCCGGGCTGTACGCATATGCAAAGATTTTTAGTATTCTTTTAGCCGTTTCATTACATTCGATTAGCTGCTCTCAGCGAATGTCGACCATTTTCATTGTTCTCTCGCTCTCGTCTGTTGGCAGCAGTGGGAGGCAGTGTGACGTGGGCGCACTTGACTCGGAAAGGGTGCGTGGGGTGTGGGCAGGAAAAACCAAATATTGAGGCGCCCTCGTGGGTAATTAGGCGCGACGTACAGCCATTAAGGTTGAACCCGCGCAGGTGGACCGTGTACCTAAAAGTTACATCGAGCCGTGCGCCCGGCCTCTGGACGAAAATTGAGGCTTGGAGTACCTGCAGCGACTTTCCTACCCCGCACCTTGTGGTTTTAACCAATTTGTCAATTATAACGCTCCGAGATAAAGTGGAAAAACTCTTCGGCGGGAATTGAGGGCCGTGGGAAGGTCTCGTGGTTCGTGAATTTCCGAAACTAAAAATCAAGAACTCAATTAGAACTGCTTAATATATTTCAACGGGGTTTGTTTTCCTTTGCTGTATGTGGTGGTTTTTTAAATTCAAATATTCAGTAATCATTAATACAAATGCATTGTTTCCTAAGGAAATATAGGCTTATGCAATCACATTGTTGTCTGGAATTTGTGTCCCCCTGTACCAGTTGTGTTGGCACTTGTTTCATGTCTATATAGTTAGGTTAATTCTTTTGTTATGTATTTCGTATTTCGCCGAATATTTTTTTCCTATTGGAACGTGCACTAGTTATGCTTAATATTTCGTTTATTCACGTTGAAGTTGTAAAACAATCTTTATAATCTGAAAATTGTGTAATGTTTCAATATTGATCTGTTATTTTATGCTTTTTATTTTGAAAAATATTTTTCTTAATGTTTATTAATTATTAACGTACATAATATTGTGTAAATTATTAATTCCCAATTATCAAGATGAAAAATGGTATCTTTGAATTATATGTCTTTCATGACTCTCGATTTATGTATCGATTAGTTGTATGAGACCATGAGGTCCGGAGTATACCTTGGAAGTAACCTGGGTGGAAACCTATATATAACCGCCATTCAGCATGTAGTCATCTTACTTTACTAACTTGTGGAATCTTTCATCAACTTGAGATAAAATAGTGTTTTTATCTGTCGTTTTGGGTAAGTTTGTTTCCGGATATTTTATTTTGTGACGTAATCGTATTATTTAGTTTTTACGAGCATGTTTGAAGCATTATTGTGATTTTTTTTTGTACAGCGGTTCGTCTGATATAGCTTAACCTTGTGGCCAACCTTGTCATCATTCTTGTGATGTGAGCCGCACACCCAATCGTGGCATGGTCGTGACCATGATTCCACTTCTTTGGCCAGCACCGCAGTAACGTCTGAAATGCTGTTTATACGTGCAAGTAACCTCTAAATTACATTTGCCTGCTGCATGTGCTCGGGAGTGCTCCGAACTTTCTGTCTTCTGACGCGACGTCTGTTGTTAAGTAATAAATTAATTTTATTTGGACAGTGCAACTACGACGTTATTTTTTGTTTTCCTATTAATTTAAAGTAAAATAAAGTTTAAAAAGATGAATTTCAAATTAAGCGGGTAGTCGCCGATATAGTCATGGCCATATATGATAATTTAACAAATAAAAAGAAAGGACATTATAGTTTGTTTACAAATAATTTGTTTAATACTCTAATATATATGAAAAAAGAAAATATGAATACTTATATCTTAATAAGATTTAAAAACAGTTGTATTTATTTCATACACATTTATATATATGTTGTTATAGCTATAAATAAATTGTTAATACAACAGTTATTTAAAATAAATAAATACTCTGTTATTTTCTTCCTCAAATATCATCCATGGATAATACATAATTTGATAAATATAATGTTGTGTTGATAAAAATTTGAGTAACACCGAGAGTGTACCTAATACTCTTTTACACCCTTTTTGTAATAAGTAAAATAAGAGTACGCCCGTAATTTATGATTTCTGTTGTAAACCCTAGTCTACACACGAATCTATATCCCACCTTCGATTTATTTGCCATCATTGTGTTGTTACGAGAGTATCTATGGTTGCTCAGGTTTGTGACACGAAGGTGCTACATAACATGTGGGAGTAGATTGTGGTTCCTGTTTGTAGAATGAAGTTTTTTTATTTAATTGTGTATGCTTGTTGCATGTGTCCCTTTGAGACTCTGACATGTGCAAATGGTGTTGGCGAGAGCTCTATGCTTTTACATTTAATTTAGGTTAAGTGTGTTTTTCTTGTTTTTTTTTTTTTGTGTAAGTTTGTAGTGTTCTGGTACCATGGTCTTTTGTATTGTGCCAGAACTCCTTTTTTAAAGGATGAATGTCAGTATGAGTGCACCATCAGAGGTGTACAATTACCTGAAAAAAAAACAGCAGCAGCGTTTAGAAGTGCCTTGTGCGCTGCTTTAAAGGCAAATGTCCCTATTTATATGGACAAGTCCGTCATTGATATTGACGCACAGTATCGTATCTGCACTACTAAAATAATTTATTTACATGAGTTTTTTTTAATAATCTTATTGAAAATGATGCATCTTTCTCATAACCACGGTTAAAAAAAACCGTTTAGCACATCTTAAAAGATGTGCTCACAATTTTTTGGTGCTCAGTTTGTCACTTGAGAGCATTATGGCTCAGACCCAGTCCCTCTTTGAGGCGGTTTTTATTTGGAGTCACTCTCCATCAGTGTTATTGAGCCCAGAAAACGAGGATGTTTCCACCACCTCCATCACTTCAGTCACCCGACAGTTTGCTAGTGTAAATGTTAGTCCGCCATCCCACCATGTTCCAGCCACCACCCATCCCATTTCAGTTAACCTAGTTGGCAACCCACCCATTTTCACACTTGCCTCAACCACCATTCCATCCACTGCCCTCTACACTGCATCACCTGTCCAAATCTCATACTCATTCCATGCGACCACTGTTTTCAGTGCACCTGTGCACATGTCATCTTCACCATCACTCATGTGTGACTTCCCAGCTACTGATGGTCTTAATGTTCCCAAATTTTAAGAGTTTTTAAAAGCGACTGTCAAACTCCATTAGAGTAAAGAAGTGCCAGAGACACAACTACTTGAAGTTATTTACCCTTTCACTCAAGGTGCGCTTAGTGAAAGCACTAGTTTAGCCATGTCACAACGTGTTTCATTTAATTCCTATCATTCGGATATTTTAAATTTCTTTATTCCCTCAAGGTTGTGTGCTCAGTTGCAACTGAGGATGTTTAATCGTTTGCAAGAACCCGAGGAGGCTCTTTCTGTGTATGTGAGCAGTGTTGAGGAGACTGCCATCATATTGCGTTTAAATCTTCCAGAATCTGAAGTGGTCAATACCATATTAGAAGGGCAAGAACCTCAAGAGCGTTCTCGTTTAGTATTTTTCTCTAAACCGAACTCTTTTGCAGAATTGGATAGGGCATGTTTACATTCCGAGAACATCAGATACTCTGACCAAAAAAAGCCACCATATTTTTAGGCCACACAAATCATTTCGTGGTACTGAAAGAAAGAATTTCTCTCACGTTTCTTCCATCAGTGCTGTCACTGATAAAAAAGAGCAGACACAGAAACTGAAGGATGAGAAATTCCCCTCACCCTCTGATTCTCTTGCAGGTGACATCCAACTTTCGTGTAGGTATTGTAAAATGTTTTGTAACTTGTAACACTGGTCAATCGTGTGGTCTGACAAGTCATGCAGGGACGAAAAGTGAGCGATCTTCCTCGCAACTCTGGCAAGTTGGCCAATACTGAATAAAATGCTCACAATCAAAATGTGAACGAACCTTTGCATGCACTTTCAACAACTGTTCTGTCCTTACGACCACATTGAAAAGAAAAAGTTTGAAATATGTCAAATAAATTTCGCCAATGTAGTGGGCATTCAAAAGGTTAAGACACCCCATGTTGAGGTAAATTTAAGTCCATTATCTGTTTGAGCTCTTGTTGATTCTGGATCTGCGCGTACCATTATTTCTGCGAAACTTAAGAAATTAAAATATTTAAGGTTAGTTAAGTCTGTTTAACCTTCTGACTTGTAATGTTATACTGAGTCAGGCCAGGCTTGTGCCACTTTAAAGAGTTGAGAATTGATCATTTCACTTCGACACACAAATGTCTAGTTTCCAAACAACTTGGTTTAGATTTTCTTTTGGGCGCAGAATTCATGGCTGCTACTGGCCTATTCTTTGATATTCAAGACGAATATATTTTCTTTAAGTTTGCTCCTGACATTGGTGGGCTCTCAACTAAAATAAAGTGTTTCTACTGATTATAGAGCAGAGTCCCATCAAATTGTTAATTCTTTTGAGCATCTTGAAGAACAGCAGCGTTCTGCTATTGAAAATTTGTGTAAACTTTTTACAAGTTTTCCCAAGTTACCACAGAGTTAGGCCTCACTATATTATTAGAATATCAGACAAAACTGCTTAACATGGAAAATGTCAAGTGTCATCCATATAGATTGGCACCACCGCAGATGTAAATTTTAAGAAATCAAGTTAAAGATTTGTTATATAAAGGTGTTATTGAACAGTCTACTTCCCAATATGCTAGTCCAGTCTTTTGGGTAATGAAACCCTATGGGAAACACTGGATGGTTGTGGACTACCGAAACTTAATAAAAACATTGAAATGGAGATCAGTAAGAGGAACTGATTCAATTTGGCATTTAACTGGTATGGAAAAGCAAAATTCTTTACAACTGAAAGATTCCATACCAGTTACCAGTTTCTGTGTGCCTTGGAACCTGTATCAATTTACTAGTGTGCCGTTTGGCTTGGTCACGGGCACTCAAGTAGTTACCAGGCTTCTAGATATGGTTTTTCATGATGTAAAATTCAAGTTTGTCTATAACTATCTGGATGATCTTGTAATTATTCCGACAGTTTTTAACATCTTTGGATCACCTAAAAGAAGTACTTTCTCTTTTAGAAAAGGCAGGCCTAACTGTTTGTTAACCCTTCTAAAGTTAGATTTGCAGTTCAAGAAATTTCGTTTTGGGGACATAGGATTTCTTCTAGGGAGATTTCTATTGATCCAGAAAAGACTAATTCCATTAAAGATTTTCCCCCACCACGAGATGTTAAAGGTATAGCCAGGTTAATTAGCATGATTAGATTTTTTTGGCAAATTTATTCCGAACCTAGCTGAAAAGACAGCACCTCCGAATAAGCTGAGAAAAAAATCTGTGAAATTTGAATGGGGTGAGGAGCAGCAAAAGGCCTTCGACATATTATAGAATGACATTCATCCTCCTGTATCACGTATGCTAGATTTTAGCAAGGAACTTATCCTTCAAACTGACGCTTCAAGTGAAACCATAGGAAGTGTTCTGACCGTGGAGATTGATGGCTGTCGTCAGCCAAAATTACATTTGCGTCCTGCACCATTACTCCCCAAAAGAAAAAGTCTTCGACTATTTATGAATTGGAATGTTCGACCGTAGTTTTTGCCATATATAAGTTTATGCAATATTTGAAACATGCGGAATTTCTTCTCGAAACCGACAACCAGGCTTAGTCGTGGCTTTTGGCTCATCCACGCCAACTTGGAAAAGTTGGCCGTTGGGTAGTTCGAATTTCTTCTTTAAAATTCAGAGTGCAACACATAAAAGGAACTCAAAATGTAGTTACATATGCGCTATCGCGTATGTTTGATGGCACCAATGTTGAATCTGATGTACTTCCAAATTGTAATGTTTTATCTAGTTTCCCATTAGCTTTTACAGACATTAAAGAACACCAAGAAAAGGACAGTAATTGGAAACAAATCATCAAAAATTTAAAATCAGATATTGAACACACACCATATTTTCTTTCCAAAAGTCTCCTTTGTTGCGGATCTCATGACGAACTGAAACGTATAATATTACCTGATCATCTAAAACCTATTAAATTTTAATATTTTCATTCGTCACCTCTTGGCGCTCACCTAGGTACTCACAAAACTATTCAGGCTATCCGTCAGCACTTCATTTATAAAGGAATGGACGATGAAATCTCTGAGCGAGTGAAATGTTGTAAAATTTGTGCTCTGAGCGAATGCATTGTTGCAAAATTTGTGCTCTGAGCAAGCCAACTCAGAATACACATTTTGGTTTTCTGTCTTCAGGTGTAACTGAAAAACCCATGGGAAAGTTGTTCATTGATTTTGTTGGCCCCTTTCCCATGAGTAAATGAGGAATGAATATGTTTTTAGTGTGTGTTTATGCTTTCACTAAATTTGCATGGTTAATTCCACTTCGGAAAGCTGATACCTTCTCCACTATTAGTGCTCTCCAAGTACGTATTTTTCTAGATGTTTGTATACCTTCGTCCATTGTTTCTGATAACGGTTCACAGTTTACCTCTCATATTTTTAAGAACATGTGTTTTTTTCCATACAATCCTCTTCCTTCGCATGCGGAGCGTTTCAATTGAAACCTTCGTTCAGCACTCATTGCTTTCCATGCGATGGACCAGACAAATTGGGATAAAAACTTATCTTCGCTTCAAATGGCGTTCAATTATGCCAAAAATGAATCTCACAAAACTCGCCCATTCAATCTTATGTTTACCTTTGCCCCAAAAACACCTTTTGTCAAATTTGTGGCATCTGAATGACTTGTTGTCGAACGATCCTAAGGATGTTTGTGATGTTTGGGCGTCTGCCCTCGAGAATTTAAAGCGCGCTCATTTCGAGAGTCGCGCTAAGTATAATAACGGTCGCATTGATAATCCTTTTCGTGTAGGTGACCTTGTTCTGTGCAAAGCACACCGTCAGCAGGCGGTTGTAAGAAAATGGCAAACATTTCTTGCAGTTGGTTGGGCCCGTATCAAATCCAACGTTTTTTTACGCCAGTCACTGCCGCTTTGGCTGACCCCAGTTCAGGAGCATTGGTTACATGATCTGATGCCTACTATTTGAAAAGATTTCCTGCTACAAAGTAATTTTCTTTTACGCTGTTTAGGAGCTGCAGACCCCAACTGTGCACTTGTTTATTTTGGTTGTACAACCACACAATTTATTTCTCCCTCAAAACAATGCAGTAACATGAGTTACTTGTTAGATCCTGACTTAGTCTTGTTTATGAACTGATCGCCCATTGAGCGGAATTCAATGTTATTGTCAAATATATTTGAAGACGAAAATTGGACAGTGTGACAGGAGCTTAACCCTTTTTGCAAGAAGTATTCAGATTGTACTCCTCTTCCCCCCACTGCTCTTTTTACAACGTTTGAAATTCATGCTATTTCACGTCATACCAACACGAGCTGTACCTCGCTGAACACGCAAAGTAAATATCATGTTGGCAGATGTTTGTCCTCTATACGTGTCCTCAACATAGACCATTTTTATCGGAGTTAGTGGGTCAATGTCACGTGTTCAAAACAGAGATGTTCCGTTCGTTTCCGTTAGTTTTAAAATAAACACACGCTATCCAAGAAACTAAATAATTTGGGGCAAAGATTGATTGTGTCATATATAGCTGCATTACATCTAGGTCAAAATAAGTGTACATACATATTAAAGCACTTATGTATGTAAACATTGTGCCAACCTATAGCGCAAGCCACGTAGTTTTGACATAGTGTGAGGAGAAATGCAGATCAGCGTTGGCACACAAGAGATAGTTACTGGTTAGCAGGCATGCAAACACGGTTCAACAAACACACCCACTGTGTCGTTCCGTGCGATAACGTGCCGGAACACATTTCCGGGAGATGTGAATTCCATCCTAGCAGTTTACTAATTTTTTTTTTCGTCCACATTCCAGGCGAATGTCGCTCCCATTCCTTGATACGAGCCTCCAGATTCATCGCGTACTGCATTAGCGTCCTCATTAACTAGAGTGGTTGTAAGGAAATTAAAATTACAACATTACTACACTGAGAAAAAAATGCTCGCCTCTTCAAAATTTACAGCTAAATTAAAATTCGACTTTAAGATCAGAGATTTTTTTTAAGTCAAATAAATATGTGAATACACATAGTGCACTGTATAGATATTTACACACAATTAAATATGGAGGAATATTCTCAAATTCAAACAGAAACAAAATTTTTTTTTTCAAATAATTGGATGTCACGCTTCCATTGGTGACATTTTCACCTCAGAATCTAAGAAACGGCCCACACACTATACTGCAATTTTATTCTTACAATCAGCGAAATGGAGTTAGTTAACATCATCATTTCATCAAGAAAATACGGTTCGCCACGATATTTCCGTAGATAATTTTAAATTACTGGGATGAGATCAATTTTTTTTTATGATGTGTATGAATTAGCGCGTTTAAAATCGGGAAAAAGAAGTTTGTTAGTGTAACTCTACTAGGCGAACGGTCATCTAGAAAATGGCTAAAAATTGTGAAATGGTGTAGTTTTCTGCCTTCCAGTTATGCAATCTTTCTACTGATATTAACTTCCCCAACGAGAAAGAATAATTTTCCCCAAGAATTTTCATAATTTTCAGCTCTTAATTCATGAACCAGCTGTTCTTATTCAGGAATAAATTTTTTGTTACATCAAGAGTAGTATTAAATCATTTCGAAAAGAAGTATCTTATTTCACCAAAAATTAGATACCTTTATATTAACAGGAGTATAAAACGCTTGTTATTTATTAAATATTTAGGAAAGTTTTTAATTCAAAAGTGTAAAAATACCACGAACAGACCATAATAATTTTAAATTACAATCGTAGTATGTTTTCTATATCATTTTCCATTAAGAATCTCATATATTTTTACCTGATGTTTGGAGTTAACCCTGTGTTAATGCCACACACTAGCAATTTTGTTTATATAACTTTCACTGTGTTAAAATATTAATTTGCTCACTTTCATGATGGGAGGTAGCTAATTAAGAAACGCCTTACCTACTTAACTAACCTAGGGTTAAATAGTCCCTGAAAAAACTTATCTATTGATTACCCGGGATTAGAACCATGAACACGAGAGCTTCATTCGCAACGGAGATCACACAACGTACGAGCTATGTTGGCGGAAAGCTTCCAATTATTAATTTTCATACGGGTAAACCCGGTTAATAACACAATTGAGTGAAGAGATTTTTGCGGTTCTTAACATCGAGGTCTTGAGAGCCGATGAGGGTGAAGCGAGGCGAGTATGGAGCGGCGCCGAAATGCAATCGCGGCGGAAACGGGAGATCCCTGAGAAAACCCGCTGACCAGCGGCATCGTCTGGCGCGATTCCCTCATGCGAAAATCCGGGAGCCACCCCGCTGGGCATAAGAGAATTGGTTCAGAGAAATTACGACAATATCGTTTTCCTCTTCCCCGCCATTTTAATGAGCCCCAAACACTCGACTGGGGATTTCCCACGGCTCACGCAACTTCTAACATGGTTGCATAACGACTGTGTCTCGGCGTGTTCTTCGATCCCTCGCGGTCCGTGCGGATGTGTGCCTGTATTAGCCCCGAGTCTAGACGAGGCTTGATTGCCGACCTTGATGTTGCGTGATTGCAGTGGCCTCTGCACTCGGAACAGCTTGTTTGTAGGCTTCTCGCTGTTAGAAAGAGTGCTCTTGCATGCTCTCCTTACTTTCTCCTTCCAGACCACTGTGAGTTTCTGCAAAGTCACGTGTAAACACTGTGCTATAGTCCATTCACGGTTACTTCCAACATTTCTGAAGCCCTAGTAAAGTTTCACTTCCAGGATATTCCTCCACCTCATGCAAACTAAGCGTAACCGAATCTAGAAAATAACACCAAAAGCACGACGTACAGCACTCGTGCGCACTCCGCGTAGTAATATTTTGCATAACAACTATTTCTTACTAGGCGCCTTTTATTAGCATTAACTATAAAGTAAATATTGTAATTTATAGATGAAATATAAGTAAAAGTTCAATTTAACAAAAAATAAGGTACTTTTATGTAAATATCATAATTAAATTCTTGTGATACATGGCACATTTTAGGAAACAATCAAACACGCCAAACATTAGGCGATTTTTCAAAGGTTCGATTCAAAAAGTGCGAATAAACCAGGAATAGACTACAGCAGTATATGAATTAGCGTTTCGGTTATTTAGTATATCAATATCCTATGCCGATCAATTCAAGATAATCTTGGTAGAGAAACTAGTGTACAATCCAAAAATTAAATTTCAAGTAATTTCGATATTTTCTATTACACCTGTTATAGACGGAAAATCTCAAATATTTTATTTCTAGGAAAAACTGCATATTTTTCTTATTTTTTGTTTATGGAGTTCAAGGTTTCATTATGAAAATTTATTACATATAACGGAATTTAAAAAATGCGTGCCAACATTTTAAAGTTAATTTTCTACTTCCTTCCCGTTGGCCGAAATGTACTGCAAACTGCGTGACAACTAGCTCAAAATTAGGTGTAAACAGCGGAGGGGTTTGCGGAGATAGAAGTAACATTACTGCACGTCAGAAAAATTCTACTTCCTGAATACAAAATACTTGTGCTTTTGAAGGGAGATCAGAGTATTCTTGGATAGCTTTATTTATTACTATCGGCTATAACAGGAGAGCTACGATCAGCTGGCATGTTGAAGATATCTGCACTGTGTATTGTCTGTTATTGTTTCCATTCTATCTGTAACTTGTCATTATAAAAAATAACTTAATCAAATCAAAACACTTTGGGGCCCTTAGTTAGTCACGTGGTAGATTTAGGGTACTCAATGGCGAATTCGAGCACGGCTGTTGCGAAGTTACAGTCTTGTTTGTATACAAGCGTTCGATCACATCACAATGTGAGATCGTGAAAAAACACGCACAGGTGACATTTTATTACGACAGTTATCACGCCATTGTTGATGAAACATAATGAAGCAGATTTAATTCGTCGCTAATCCTAGCATTTGCAAGAAAACTTGTTTTGTCGCTACAGACGACATGCAGACAGTAATACTGAAATTCAGCGAACTGCTCGTAGCATCTTGTAAATTCAGGAAAAGTTTTTTTCGATAGCAAGCAAGACTCGCTCTGAGAATTTCATTCAACAAGATGGTCACTTGAAATCCGCTACGACAGTGTTAAATCCAAATTTATGTGATCTTCAAGGACTCTGCTGAGTTTCAAATGTTTTTATCACTATACAGAACACGCTGAGCATATTATTTTTGATCAGCAGTACCACAGTATAAAACATTATGTTTATAAAATGTCATAGATAAACATTTTTATGGAAATTTAGAAACATTTTATTTGTAGTTCTATAGATGAATTTTTTTGGCAAGTGGACACCAAAATGTTTTACTGTGCACATTTTTACAAACGTTCTAGGGTCAACTTATCTTGACCTATGATTCTGCTGTCATGAAATAAACGACAGCCACTCTACTCGGGTCACTAGCCTGTCACACCACGCTCTTGTCGGAACCACACTCGCAGTTCTGGCGCCGCGCCGTGCAGATCCAGGGATAGACGGCCCCCGTGAACGCACGATGTCTGCGGGCGAATGCGGAGTGGGCATAACCGCGTGTCTCAGTTCAACAGGCGGTCAATGGCAGAGCCGTTCCCACGCAAACACGCACGGACACCACGCCATCGCAATGATGACCACGTGTTCCGGGGCACAACTGCTGTTGCCACGCAGTATCAATTTCAGTGCGACTCGCTGTCACTGTCTTTATCTTCAGTGCAGTAACTATGAAATTTTAGTGTTCTTGGGACGTACCTATAATAAAAACTCACCGAAATAAGATACCAGGAGTTGTTTCAAGGAATCTTGAAAAACGCACTAATATACGTATGTCTTCCCAGTTTTAAAAATTGCTCTAAGTTAGGAAATGTTTGTATATTTTTAATTTTTAACAGTACATAAATTTTGCTAAGTTTACCTAAAATAAATTAAAACATGATCTTTCAGTCATCCTTGTTACGTTCCCTGTAAATGTGTTCGTGTATTTTTTCGCAAAAACTAGGCGATATAAATTTTTCATGCTAAGAAAAGGACTTACACGTGATGTGTACAGGTTGACCGGTATTTCCTACAAATACAAAACAATGAATTCTTTGGTGTACAGCGTTATTAAGTCAAACATTAATTCATAACTGTCAGAAAGTAGAGTTTAAGCTGACTAAATTAGTTGGTATTGTTTTCCTAACGTTCAAAATATTTTGAGGTCACAAAACGTTGCAGTAAAAGCCAGGTGTAATTTTGAAATTCAAGTGCCCACATTCTCCATCGACCCATTATGCCCCGAAATAAATCTTCACGTACGTTTTGAGCCGCAAGTATATAGCTTGTTACAAATCATTCAAGCTTAATTTTCCATATTAGCTGTTGAAATACGTTTGTACTTAGTGCGAGTGCGTACGAAAATATACTGGTGAAAGTAGTAACTACGGCGTGTCTGTGTTATGTAGTTAGTAGATTGTAGTATTCGCTACTCGCTCTACCGAAAATCTGCCGCCAGTGAATGTTTCCTATCGCGATACCTGACACCGTATGGTAGTGACGTCACATCTGAACTGCCCAGGCACAATCAGCCGCAGATTTATCTCGCTGCCTGCCGTTTTGAGAGAAACCTTCAGACGTACAGGACTGACATGCATCGCGGCCTCCTCAGATCATATTCCCAACATCGTGGCTTGCAGGAGAACTATATAGTAGAGCTGGGCGGGAAAGGTAATTTAAACTCGGGAAAATTTCGGGCGGGAAAAATAATTTCCCGCGGGAAACGGGACGGGATCGGGAATTTTTCAATATGCTAGAAAATTAACGAAATGTACAAATAAAAACTTAAATATTAAGGTATTATGTCAAATTATGCAACCACTATTTGTTATATCCATATTGCTTCTAACGAACTACGTAAACAAACTGTAGAGTGAGTAAATAAAACATTAAAAACAAACTTAAAAATAATGTTTAGTAACAAATTAACGTGTCATAGGTATAGGTTACCGCACTACAAATCACACACAATATTTTAACGTTCATTCAAAACTACAAGTTTATTGATAAAAAATAATGTCTGAATAAAAATTTAAATGTGTTACATCATGCAATAAATAACACGTACGGGTGATTAACAAAATAAAAAACACGAGCAGCACTGTTCCTAACAACGACTATCATTGGGCGACATTATACGTCACGTGAAGTGCTGGCCAATAAAATACCACCTTAGATGAAGAAGATGAGTCGCGTTCGGCAACTGTTCCACGGCCGTATAACCTACAAGAACAAGAATCACATGGCCGTAGAAATGCACGATAATTCTGATTGTTATGAACTTACGTGGGAATGCAATTGCATTCACACCAATTCAAATGTAATTTCACGTGTATGCGTTGGATATGCCTTTCGGCCCGCAATGGAATTATTTGGTGACGTTTATAAGAAGTTCGCAAAATTAAACAAAGTTAATAAGAGTGCGTGAAAAGTAGGACTCGTTTCATAGCCATCTTGATTCTTAAAACAATACGGGTTTAAGATTCCAAGCGTTACTTTCTTAATGCTTGTGAGCAGTGTTCATTAATTCAGCTGCTAAAATACGTGCAGAGGAAAATGTTTATTCACGTACAACTGAGCGCCATTATATCAATAAAAAATACTTTTGTTTTAAAAATATACAGGGCCTACTTCACGAGTCTATAACAAGTGTTTCACTTTTAAAGCGACGGACGGCAGATAAAATACAATTAGCGAAATGGAAATACCATTTAGAGTGATGAGCAGTTATTTATTTTAAGATGGCACACAGAAGTTTGTTTACATGCGACGGCTGGTGGCAAACTTTGTATGCATTATATTTATATGAAACCATTAATACTGATAGGTAAGTTAACTTGCATGTATTTCTTATTTACTTATGCTGGCAAGATTAGGGCCATGTAGGCCCTCTCTTACATGTGTGTTATAGAACACAGATATAACAGCAAAATAGCTTAAATAATTTTAATCCCGAAAAATTTACGGGAAAAATTATTTCCCGCCCAACCTTTTCGAAAAATATATTTCCCGAATTTTTCCCGAAAAGTCGGGATCCCGCCCAGCTCTACTATATACNCGCCCAACCTTTTCGAAAAATATATTTCCCGAATTTTTCCCGAAAAGTCGGGATCCCGCCCAGCTCTACTATATAGAACTATTAAACTGGATACGCTTATGGTAGAAATGTGGTTTGAAGAGCGCTGGTCTTAGTTTACGCAGACAATTGAGTAAAGTCACTTTTAATTTCTTACGCTTCATTTAAAATAAAATAAGTTGAGGGAACAGCTTCTTCTTTTAGCAATGGTAAAACGCTTTACGCTAGCCCAGTATAAAGTTGTGTGACCTTACTACGCCAGTCGAAAAAAGTTTTCCACAGCGATATATTACTTAGAGTTGCGGTTTATATTACCTCCAAATGCGGAGGCATTGTGTGCCTTTTCATGAATAAATGACTAGTTTGCGTTTAGATTGTTTTTTACCCAGAGTTCACGAGGTCATTAATTCCATCACGACCAACTGCGTTTAGAGAGGGTTATTCCATCTGCTTTCTTATTAACATTTCTACCGAATGATGGGCGCAGTTTCGTAATTTGAAACTTCTCATTTCTCATTAGGCCGTCTCCGAATTAGGGCGTACTTCGCTTACCCTCGGGTGGATACCTAAAGCCGGACAGGAATACAGTTTTTTAACACACAATTCGACGAAGAAAAATAGTAATTTCTGAAGGTTATAGGGTTAAATATTGTATCGATAACGTACGAAGTAATTATAGAGGAAGCGTTTATACAGATTAGTAACTATTCACAAATATGTTGCAGTTAGTAAATAAATGTTTGTGTATTTGCATATGGAAACTATGATGCTAAAATATGCTATGGTAATTAAAGTGCGTTATAGGAAATATTTACATAAACTTCAGCGACTTAATAAATAGAAATTAAACATAGAAATTTGCTCTCAAATTTAACAACAAATTTTTATGAGGGTGTGTTATTTCAGTGTGTGCTACGTAAAATATCTGCAGTGTTTCCATTGCCTTGAATAGTAATTTAACATGTATGATGCTAATATTATTGTTATAAGAGTTCGTGATTATATTTGATTGCTTACTTTATCTGACTTTTGTAGGTTATGAACAGATTATATGCAATTTTCATTACTTTAAATAATTATCGTGTTAGTTAAAATTCTGTGTCTACAAAGTAGTGACGACGTTTTGTTAATCTTCAAATAAAGTAATGTAATCGAACATCGAATATAACCTACACATTTATTTTCAGAATGACAGCATGCCTATGCCGCAAGGACTCAAGAAAAAACGCATGTTCGTTCCCTTGTGTGCTTCCGTACTTCATTTGCAATTCGCACAGCACTGACCGTGTCACTTCCGGGAATGGGTCTGAGTAAGTACATGTTCCAGGCAAGCGACGAGATGCACGCCAAGTTGAAGCTGCATCTTGAGGGTTGTTCTCGGCGTGGGTCCACACACAGACTCCACGCATAGTGCTATATAGTTTCTGGTGGCGTAATTTTCCCGAATGCTGTGTCGCCTGGAGGGAAGATCCGCTGGCGTTTAGGCGCGCTACAGTCCATTCACGGTTACTTCCAACTTTTCTGAGGCCCTGCTTGTTCTACTTCGAGGATATTCCTCCGCCTCATGAAAACAAAGATTAGCAGAGTCTAGAAAACTACATCAAAGAAACTACTGTTATACTTCCTTAATGGAAGTATAGTTCATGCAGATAATGATAGGGAAGTCGGGGGACAATTAATTAAGCAAAACTAATTAATTCAGGAGGATCTTTACTAATTCAACTTACTATAAAAATCCTTGATTCCTATTGGCTCTCCCTTGTAGCCTGGGCGGGGTTGCTGCCGTTAGATGCCGATTAAATTGCCGCAACCCCACTTTGTCAGCCAGACCCAGATATGCTACGTACTTCTGCAGATTCCTGCATTGTCAGTGGTTGTTTGTGAACATTGTTTTAATAGCAGTCGTTGGCCGCATTCCTGCCTTACCCGGCCTCGCTTGTTGTGTTGTAATCGTAACATCACCCCCGACGTTATGAAGACGAGATGTCCTCATCTCGCCTGAGGTCCTGGTATAGAAGGATCGCAAAGAGAACGGGTAAGATTTTCTGAAACTGAAACAGGCATTGAGTAAGAAGCGCCCTGTATAGCCAGCGAAACGCTGGCTAGGCGGTGAAAGTGTGAATTGTCGTATTGCGTCTATTCTGTAGGTTGTGGGGTTGAATTACGCTCCTTCATCACTTATGGCCCACTTTTACGTCGTCTACTGACGAGTGGCTGAGAGACTGGGTCGGCGACGTGTGTTGCGGCCTGATAGGCGTGAACTGGGTGTGGTCCAAGTGTAGTATATATGAAGCGTGCATTTCCAAAACGTTGTAAATGCCAAAAGTGTGAAATATCAGTTTTCATATAAAATCACGTTGTAANATGAAGCGTGCATTTCCAAAACGTTGTAAATGCCAAAAGTGTGAAATATCAGTTTTCATATAAAATCACGTTGTAAATGCCATATCTTTCGATAGCAATGCAGCTTGTTTGGATAGTGCTGCCACTAGTGGGGGAAAACTGAACTACAAGTAGGAGTGCAAGTCAAAACGTTGTAACGACCATGGTGCAACTATGTGCTACGCCTTCCTTCATTGTGTCAGTGTGATTCGGTCATACAGTTAGAGGTTATGTTGAACTTTTGGTGACTTATTTGCAGATATTGTTTACTTTTATCATTATTATAATAGTAAAATGAGTTCGAATAACACTGCAACAGTTTCGAAGCCTAAGAAAAAGAAGAAATGTCCAGATAACTGGAGTAAAAACAAGACAAAGAGATCAAGAAATTCTGGCGAGGAGTACAAATCACCAAAAACAGGAAAAACAAATCCTAGTAAAACTCTTCCTTCTGAGGTAAGTTGAGGCTAAGTTTGCACAATAATTTAGACTGCATTGTAATTTGTATAGGCATATCTAATAAAATAAAGAGATCAACTTCGTATTAAGCAATTAATTCACGTCTTTGAATATCAGATAAATCTATAAATCTGTTTCTCAGTATGACATACAAACATACGCCACATACACATACCCACACTTTTTTAATGCAATTTATAACACAAAACTAATGTTTTTGTTTGGTTTCAGCCAACATGCAAATGCGCATTTGCATGCAAAGCGGTAAGATTGGAGTATAGAAACCAACGGTTTGAAGAATTTTGGAGCTTAAGTGACTACAGTAAACAACAAAGCTACTTGCTAAGAGAATATGTAGGGGTTGAGATAAAACGGCGGAGATATGGAAAATATGACCATCCCAGCGAAAGCCGTAGGCAGCACACTTTTTCCTATTTGTTGCTTCTTCGTGGAGGTTCTGAGGTAAGAGTATGTCTTAAAACTTTTTGTAACACCTTTGGAGTAACACCTAGACGGGTTCAATTGGCCGGAGAAAAAATTCTCAAGGGTGACATGGTGGGCCAAGATAAGAGAGGAGGCGTTAGGAAAAATGCAGAGAATGAAAAATGGAATGAAAGGATTGTCGAGCACATCAAGAGCTTCCCAACTTACGAGAGTCATTACGGTCGTAAAAAGAACCCTAACAAATTGTTTTTGTCACCCGACCTAAATGTCACAAGGATGTATAAAGAGTTTTTGGCAAAATATGCTCCTAATAATGTAGGTAAGCCCCCAGTCAGCAGACAGTGGTACCATGAAATATTTTTGTCTAAATTTAATCTATCTTTTCAATCACCAAAAGTTGACACTTGCTCAACTTGTGATGCTTATGCAGTACAAATTAAAGCTGGAGACACATCAGTTAAAGTTGATCAAGAGTTACACCATCGTAAAGCTGAAGCTGCTTTTAAGGCAATGAGTGCCGATGACACCAATGCTAAAACGTCTGATGCATACGTCATAACGTTTGACATGCAACAACAGATGTACATACCGCAACTTACTCACTCGGAAATGTACTACTCGCAACAAGTTGCCTGCTGTAGCTTGGGTATACACGATAGCGTCACTGGAAATGGTTGCATGTGCATATGGTCAGAAAACTTTGGCGGAAGAGGGTCACAAGAAATTTCTTCTTGTATTTATGAATATCTGACAGCGACTAACCTAAGGGCGAAAAAGAAACTTATCTGCTGGTCTGATAACTGTGGAGGCCAAAATAAAAATCAGTTTATGTTGGCGGTGTACCTGGTCTTAATAGCTAATGATTACTTTGATGAAATCGTCCACAAATTTCCTGTGAAAGGACATACTTTTCTNTGGTCTTAATAGCTAATGATTACTTTGATGAAATCGTCCACAAATTTCCTGTGAAAGGACATACTTTTCTTAGCTATGATAGAGATTTCGCATTGGTTGAATTTTCCTTTTTTCAAACGTTCCGAAAGTGAAACTTTCTATAACGGCAAGTAATATCAAGTGCAGCACACAATAACCCTTTTTCTTGTATGATTGAAGAAGAGTTCTTTGATTTTAAAGTTGTAGCCCAGAAATTTCTTAACACTAAGAAGCTGGGAATCTCATCTTCAACCAAGCTTCGACTAACAGCCGCAGATTTTGGTACAGTAAATGTGGCCACAACGTTTGGTGAATTGACGGAATGGGGTACAGCTATAAACATCTTGAACAAAGGTGTAACTATAAGAGATTTTAAAAACATTGATTTGCCTCGAAACCGAACGCGATTTGGTGTACCAGAGAAGAAAAAAGCGGACATATGAAAAATGTTGCCTTATCTACAACCTGAAGTAAAAACTTACTTTCAAGATATGCTAGAAGAAACCCAACTTGACCTAGTTCAAGAAAATGACGACGGGCAATGAACTTTCCCAAGAGTGCCTTTTAGAGACTTGCATAGCATTTACAACGTATTGGAATTGCATTAACGTTTAATTTGGATTTTTTTTTTACTAAAGCTAATTAAAATAGCTATTTTAAAAACAACAGACATGTTTTACACATTACAAGCAATAAAATGTAAATGTTTATTCTTCATCAATAAACATGTTACCATGGAAATGTGTTGTTCTTCCTTCCTACAATATTTCATTTTTGGCATTTACAACGTTTTGGAAATGCACGCTTCATATGTAGTCCGAAGCAAGTTTGCTGGTAGGGGTAAGTAGTGGTGTGGGAGCTCACCCGGCGGACGGGGATAGTTAACGGTGGTAGTGGAGGAAAGGGCTAAAAGTGGGTGACTACACGGATGACATAGAAATGTGGTATACATTTCCAAAATAACCTGAACTTGTACAATTATACAGTAGTTTTCATTCTTAAAATTCGCCACTTAGATTATCTCTGGATGTAACAAAACACTCGTAAACAACCATTTTTTTTACATGAAAGATTTCCTTAAAACATACAGAATCTACAGTTAAATAAGAGCATATATTACACAATGGGAGTTCTCCATCATGAATCTATGTACAGTTTAATGTACAATGAATAAATTAGCAACCTAACATTCAGTTTCACAATAATTAGAAGTCTCATTATAAACAACAATTTATATTATGCGCAAATAGAACTATATATATATATATATATATATATATATATAAATGCTTATTATTATCAATGTCACATTTTGATTGTAAAATATGAAACAGATATAGCATTCCACTTGTTATTGCTAGATGCTGGTGTAAGTTAGAATACATTGAATAGCTTGACGCTGTTTTAAACATCTCTGCCTTGACCGTCTCCCTGCTTATTGAAAGGTAGTAGAAAATCATATTCCCCCCTCCCCTTATTTTTTCTCGTTTACAGTTACTGAGGAAGTTCAAATTTAATTTCAACAACACTCGCTGATTAGATACCATAATATCAGAGTGACGTCACTTACCAAGTTTATATATATGATCACATCACTTACGTATTTTAACGTTGTTCTAACATGTAACTGCCCAGGATTTGTATTTGAATGTAAAACGAAACAAATCAATTATTATAATGGGGGAAGCCATTAGTCTTACTAATTTTAAATTCATCACAAGTTAATAATGTTGTCTTCGTAAACTATAATCATTTACTTACTATGTTTGCATACATCCTTCGGTAGGCTTATACATCAGGCAATAGGTATAGTGAGGAAATATGGTATAAGTAATGCTAATGGTATTTGCCTGGCCTCATATTTTATCGCTACTGGTGACTATGCCCAGTGTCCGATCAGGGTGGAATAAGCTGAAGGTGTGGGATGGGTGGGACAGATACCGCGGTATATGTAGAAAAAAGGTGTCATGAGACTAAAAAAGGGAATGTTGTGAGAGCTCTTGGGAGAGGAATTATTAAAATCAATGACGACGTGAAATGTGAACGATACCGTGATGTTGGCGTCCTGCACGAGCGCGGTCAGTTACCCGTGGGCGAGGCGATGCGCAATGCTGACTGTGCTCGGCTCTTGCGGCGACACTCGGATGTGCAACATCTCCTGGCGCGCTAAGGTCGTTAGTAGCGATGTGTCGAACCAGTTCATTCCAAAGAGCTAGCTCACTCGCTTTCACTCTTGGTGGAGAGTCGTTCATAAGAGTCGTTAGAAAGAGTCATCTCGTTCACGGGTCAGTCGGGTTTCAAAGAGTCCAGAGTATAGATGTGGCTAAGAGTGGCTCGCACCACTGCGCTGATGTAAATACATGCGATCGCGTAATACATTCTGTGAAGACGGCAATGTGATATTTGTACCTTTTTAATACTTTTTATTTGATAAAACTAAATTTTAGTGAATGCAGTAATGGCTTCCAGTTAACAACGAAAAACGAGTCAAATTTGGGACTACTTTACAGAAGTAAGTAACAGTGATGGAAAAGCTAAGCGTAATTATTGTTTTAAATTGATTGCTTATAAAGGAGGAAGTATATTCAACCCTGCTCGCCATGTAAGAACAGTCTACCCAGGAGTTTCTCTGTCCTTACATCGTGTGAGAGCTGCAAATATTTCAAGAGCTGATTTGTAAGACGACAATCCAGACGATCCAGTACCCTCGGTTTCTAGTAGGCGTGTAGACGAACCTTTAAATAACCAGGCAATAGGGCCCAGAAAAGAGGTGCAGTCAGTAGAAACAGGTTTGCCTAGAAGTGGCCAAGGTGAGAGTTAAATATCGTCATATTGACTGCAACCACTATCGAACAAAAACTTAAGAAATTGACTTTACATTGATTGAAACTATTGTCAAAGATCATCTTCCATTTCAAATTGTAGAAAGTCCACATTTTCAAAAGTTTATTCAGAAACTGTATAGTGGGTATAAAGTACCCAATCGGAAAACAGTTTCCACTGTTTTATTGCCGCATATGCATGAGTACACAAAGCTAAACACTAAGACTTGAAGTAGAGAAAGCTGAGGCGGTTACAATCTCCACAGACGACTGCTCACTTCATCAACAAAGACATGGAGCTGCATTCCTCCCTGCTAGTGTGTTTCAGATACGACAAGCACACATTAGTATGAATGCACGTTTAATCCACTTAGCCGTTTGGCCCTCCGGATTTCCTCCTATACTGACTATTTATTNAGAATTATTGATTTTCCTATCGATGGCTATTGATCCATATGCGATGACGCTAACAAATATGGACTTATAAATTATATTTCTTAATTTTGCATTGTGTTTTATGTATTTCCATATTTTGTATTTCATATTATTACAAAGGGTTTTAAGTTTTTNTTTCTTAATTTTGCATTGTGTTTTATGTATTTCCATATTTTGTATTTCATATTATTACAAAGGGTTTTAAGTTTTTCTGTTATTTTATTTAAATGTGGTATAAATGTAAGTCTATTGTCTATTACTATTCCCAAATATATTGTTTGATGAACGATCTTAATTTTCTGCCTATTGTACTTAATTATGGGTGGTCTTGTGTCCATTTTGCCTTTAACTATTATTCCTTCTGTCTTGTTAACTGCTACAGCCAGTCCATTTTTACCTACCCACTGTTCAAGTTTCTTCATTTCCATATTAGTTTTATTTTCTAATGNACTGCTACAGCCAGTCCATTTTTACCTACCCACTGTTCAAGTTTCTTCATTTCCATATTAGTTTTATTTTCTAATACGACAAGCACACAGCTACAAATCTAGCAGAACTAAAGCGAGTAACACGAGAGTGGAACATTGATGGAAAAATTGTTGCAGTTGTAAGAGACAATGCAGCCAATATATTTGCATCTGTCAAATTGACAGGATGGATGCACATGCCATGTTTTGCCCATAATCTCAACCTGATAGTGCAGTATGGTCTTCAGAGCACAACAATTAAGGAGATAATCTCGAAAGTGAAAACTATTGTGGAATTTTTTTAAGATAAGCCCACAAGTCAGTACAAAACTAAAGGCTGTGCAAGAACAACTAGACCAGCCATGTATAAACCTAAAACAGGATGTTATCACAAGGTGGACCTCCGCTTATGATATGCTACAAAGAATAATTTATGTCAAAACGGCCCTAGTTTCAACAATAGCCATCAACTATCCTGACCTTCCGATAATCACGAACGAAGACATGAACTGCATAGGGCAGGTATGTGAATTGCTGAAAGTTTTCAAGGACTGTACGGAAGAAATGAGCTCTGAAAACAGGTTACTGTTTCGAGAGCTATTCTTCTTAGCAAAGCACTAAAATCGTGGCGTAACAGATTTATTAATAGGCCAACTGAAGATAATTCAGTACAGAAAATGGCAGAGCGATTGGCGGAAGCCTTAAATGAACACTTTAAAGGGATCGAAGAAAACAAAGTGTTTGCAGAGGCTACGATGTTGGATCCCAGTTTTAAGTATCATGGTTTCTCCGATTCACGATGCTCTGAGAGAATTAAGCAATCGCTGATTTCTCACTGCGAGATATTCGCACAGTTGAATTGGAGGTGCGCAGATGTCGCAAATATTAATCCCGCGTATTAAAATATTGCATCCGTGATGTATTTTGCAACCGCATGGAATTAAAATGTCCAATTTTCCAATGTTATTGTTGGTACAACTAATAAACAACTCCGTGTGTGCATTCACAATTAATTATACGTGTGGTTACATTTGTATAATAGTAGTTTTGTTATTTATGTAATGGAATGAGCAATCTTCTGTACTAGGCGCTACAGTGCCTATTCCAATGGCCGCCTTGATGCACTTTGCTTTTTCGGCAGGAATATATATTTCCGGTATACGATATATTTCAAATTCATTTTCCGAGGGCATTGGAATGTCGTATATATTGTGCGTGTTCATATACACTAGTAAAGTTATTTACTTTTGTATTATATAACATGAGTGATTTTTGAACTGAAAAGGATTACGAAATTTTTTGTATATTTTCCAATTGGCATTCTTTCGGATTAAGGGTACCTGTATCTTTAGAAGCATTTGCATTTTTGTGATGGAACATTCTGCAATAGGGAAATGAAAATACATATTAATATTAGCTGGTGGGTGTGATAGTATCATTTTACTATTTGATTAGGTATTTTGGATATTACTTAGGTCTTTTTGAATGGTTTCTGATGGTATAATATTTAGTGGTAGATAGTTATTCTTACAGTATACAATGTGTGTAGTTAGTTCTTGGCTTCTCAATAGGGAGCTGAATAATTATAATATAGAAGCGCAATCCATCTTTTGTGCCGAGGTGAGTAACTCGGTAACCTGCTATGAGTTAAGCTGGGAGTTTTGCGAAATGGTAATATTATTAATGGCTTAACTTAGAATGTATAATTTCCTGTCAATTTGGAGAGTGGCGTTATTCGTATATTCTATTATGGAATGGATGCCCTCGGTATTTTGAAGTGTTGACATCTTGTGTGTGTTGATCGTTGATAGTAAGACTTTATTATTGGACAGTATTTGATCGAAATGCTTATGAGAGATAGTATTGCAACACCACTGTAGGGCATCGCCGAGGAATTGTAAGCCTCGTCTACTACGACTTGGTACATTATTGTCGTTATTGAATTCCGTAAGGAAATGTGTCTGCAACTCAATTGTGCGTTTTTACATACGTGTGGGATGTCAAGTGCACAGATTTGCTGGGTCCACTTTTCCTGGTTGTGCGATCGTTGGGAAGGTTGGAGGGGTATTAGGTAAATCAAGAGTATAGATTCTTCATATATGACTTTCGCCTTAATGGGCTTCCAGTACACGCCATTGTGTATTCGGTAAGGGATGTTGGGTAGATAGGGCAGAATAATATGTAGAAGAAGTAATACGATCATCAGCATCATTTTATGTTGGCGGATTTACCTGTAACAAAATATCGGTGAGTACTTTTTCACTTATACTTTCACGTTGATTCACGTATGAATTTGTTCGGTTGTTGTGAATATGTGATTATGTAAGTTAAGGTTAACCGGAAAGGGGATAGTGAAATGGTCCGTCGGCGATCAGTTTATCTGTGATTTCCCGTTTCGATGGAGGGAGTATCTGTTTAGGTATGCTGGTTTTAACTGTATGGTATTTAATATATCTTCAATACGTTTACCTCTGTGTAGTTTTGATATAAGTACTGCGTTGGGTTCTAAGGTTTTAATTATTTTGAATGGTCCTATATATTTAAAATTTATGGCTTTATTCCTAGTTGGTCTACGAACCAGACGAGTTGGTTAGGTTTGCAAGACATTTGTTTATATTTCATATCACAATTGGTTTTTTTGTCTTATCTGACTATTTCTAATATTTTCTCTCGATATTTGAAGGGCTTGACTTTGTGTTTGTAATCAGTCGGGTGTGCCTCCTAAAACTAGTGGGAAGGCCGCTAAGAAAGTGACGCCTCGAAGCTCAAATGATAAACAATTCTCGCAGGATTCTTAAGTGTGGTTTTCGCGAGTAACCAGCGCTCTCGCAGAGCATCAAATCCACCTGGGTTCTGTCCCGCTTCCGGTAGAGGAAGGGGGTCAGAGGGCCCAGGTTGGGTACTATTGTCACTCGTTAAACAGTGATTTCGTAACCAGTGATTTTACCAAACAGTGATTTTCTAAAACAGTAATTTTTTCCCCATTAACTTAAGAAACAAGCTTCCTCAACAGCAACTATAGGGAACGTAAGCAGTGATCCAGAAGAGCGACAGCGTCAAATTGAAAGATTAGCCAAGCTCCTTGACGCAGAAAACACACAAAATTCACAAGGGCAGGAAAATCCGATTCCTCCCCCCGTTCTCAACATGGATCGGGAGGAAAGAAACAAGGGGATGAACACTACACTCCGAAAACAAGGATACAAACTAAACCCCAACTCACCAGGAATACATATCGTAAAACTGGATAGCAACATGGAAGACTTACACTCAGAGAACATATGTGATCAACTCGAACAAACCCAAGAAATAGACGTAGAAACACCTCTGAATTGGAACAAATTGAAGTAGACGACGCCCACACAGATGAGGAGTATCAAACAGTTACCGAAACCCGCTGGAGGAGGCGAAGTCCAGACTCCCAATCCTCACAGCATTCAAGCTCCACCACATGCAACAAACGAACAGATACAAGAACAGCAGCCGCGCCCCTTCAAGAAACAACCAACCTCCTGCACATCCATCAACACATCAACACAAGATCCCAGCGATATACTGCAGAGGCCCACTGGATGAAAACAGCACCGCATGGCTGACATCACTAAAGAAACACACTGGTCCAATCACCGTCACACAACAAGGGAGTATCCTGAAGATCCTGATTAAGAATGACTTTGAACCATACACATTCAAAATAGGTGAACAAAATACCAACCACAAAATTATAATCAGGAACATTCCCCAAAACACTCTCACAACATAAATTGAGGAGGACATCAAAACCTAAGGATTCGAAAACTCCATAGCAAAAATCCTGGAGGACCCCAACATCTCCAGAAACGAATACTACTGCCCTCTAGTACTAATCACCCTACAAAATGAACAGGAAGCAGAAAAGCGACCTTAGGTCCGCCAAGTCCTGCACTACATCATAAGAACGGAAAAATACATATCACTGACACCGAGGAGGTGCACAAAGTGTCAGTGCTACGGCCATGTGGCGTCCAACTGCTACAGGGAACCCATATGCCCTCAATGCTCTCATCATCACACCATCGAGGCACGCAAGCTAACACCAGAGGAAACCAAAAAATGCCCAAACTGTGGCGGGGACCACATGGCCGGCACAAAAGACTGCCCAAAGCGCCTGGAAAAGGAAGAGCAACAAGAAAAGCGCACAGCACAAATCAAATCATGGACCCCAACTCCAGCACCACCAGTCATGTCAACCGCCAGCTTTCCACCTCACCCAGCAAGACCCACAACTCCAAGCACCACAGAATCCCAAATCACACACCACCCACAACAAATCAAGATAGCAGCTCCCAAGCCAACAAAGCCTTGCAGACAACAAGAACCAATGCCACAACAAACTTTACACCAGCAACTCAAGAGACAGCCGCAGAACTAACGCAAGCCCTCAACGAACTCCAAACATTCCTGAACTACCTACACCCACTATTGCCACACATAAAATCCGCAAATGAAGGAATGAAAACCACAACAACAGATACCCAAAGATTCGTAATCATAATGGAAACAATGAGCGCCCTCAGCAACGAATAATAATTTAACTTACTAACAGTGCATCGGGGTTTTTTACAGGGAGTACTCCCCTTTTTACCCCAATATAAATATAGATAATCCCAAAATTATGAATAAAGTGTTTCACACAATCCCTAATTTTAAGATAATAAAAATAATATAAAATTAATTAAAAATAACCCTTACACAGTAACTTTAAAAGCCATGGCCTCTGGATTTTTTCTCTTTTTGCAATTGAACTAAATAACCTTAAATTCTAACTTTAACTTTAATTCCAAATATAAATTAAGCCAGTGTTTAATTCGGTATGGCTTACCAAATAGCAATAGTTTAGATTTTAAAAAGTCGGGGGTGCGGATATGCGGTTTGTTTAGTACTACTTGACGAGGCTGTGTGGCGTTTACCCAGTGCATTAGGTCAAATGGGGAGAATTTTGATGACTTGTTAACAGTTGTATTGTAGTTGAACATTATGAAATCTATATATTTATCCCATTGCCGTGGCGATGCATGAGCATACGTGTTTAAATGTTGACCAATTATGTTATTCATCGCTTCGGTTAATCAATTGATTTGTGGACTGTACGATGTGTGGTCTTTCGATTTGTAGATATGAAAGTAGTTTATTGATAATTTAATTATTGAAGGAAGCTCCCCTGTCGGTCAGGATGTATTTGGGACAACCAAATCTAAGTATAGCTGTTTTTATAAATTCTGCACAAGTTTGTGCGTTCATATCTACTACGTACCTGGTAGCAAATCCCGTCATTACAAGAACATACTTATTCCCTGATTCTGTTTCTGGTAGTGGTCCCTTGGCATCGAGTGACCACATTGTGAATATTGCCGGGGATCAATTGGTTGTAATTGGCCTTGTTTTTTGACATTCGCTGGTTTTGTCTTCTGGCAAATTTCACATGTTTTGACGTAATTTTCAACATCCTTGTCCATTTTTCCCAAAAGTAGGCATCCTCAATTTTTTATAGTGTTTTAAGTTTTCCGAAATGTCGTCCAGCTAATAATGCGTCATGGTGTGCTGTTATTATTTCGTGTACATAGTACTTGGGTACGACTTTTAGGTGTTTTTGCCTGCAGATGTGTATTTTATAATAAACCTCGCCATTTGCAGTTATCCCATAACGTCGTGCCTTATTTCTGTCAATGGGAGAAGCTTCGTGTGGTTCTGTGAGAGCTAATTAAATTTTTTGAATATTTGCGTCTTTGGAATATTCCCCTTGAAATGGGGATATGTTTGAAGGTATGTGTTGTAGTGGAAACATAAATAATTTCTTATCAGCTTCAATTTCCTGAGCATCTGGTAGTTTTTGCAATACTGGTTTGTAAATAGTGTGTTGGTATTTTTTCTGAGTAAGCATTGTTATTGTTGATAGCGGTTCATTGACTGAAATCAAAATTTCTCGTTTTTCATTACTGGGGTTGATTTTAATATTAATGCGATAATAATCTGGTATAGTTTGGAAAATTAACCTATGTGGTATGTGCTCAATAGCCGGTGCTCTTTGTTTTATGTTTGATTTGCTTCGAGTAGTGTCGTTTTCCGTTAGCAATTGAGAATATTATACATATATGTTTATAAATGCTTGTGCGTATTTCGTGTGATTTTTGTGGATTATATAAAGGTAGGGCTGCTGCCGCCTCGTTACAAACTATTTGCTGTGCTATAAACGTGTATATTGGAATATATTTTGTCTTGTATAGATATTGTGGTTTGAATATTTTTGTTGTGTTTGAGTAGGCGGGAAAGAGTCTGCAATAACGTTGCTTTTACATTTCATTATTTTTGTTTCAAATTCAAAATCAGATAGTGCAGTTGCAAATTTTTGAATACGTGTGTTGTGCTCAGCCATGGAATGGAGATATGTTGAAGAGGCGTGATCTGTTTCTATGGTGAATGTTCTGCCATAAAGGAATTGTCGGGAATGAAAGCAAAAATACTTTAGCGCAAAACGAAAAAAATTGGATTGTCACAGAAAGGGAGTTAGGAGCAATAATGTTCGTGATGCATAGGCTATAATGTATCTTGTTCCGTTAGGGTCTTGTTGAAGCAGGGCTCCTCCGATCGCTGTGTTTGATGCATCGCATTCCAGAATTGTTTCCCTGTCGTCTCTGAACGGTGCTAATGTAGGAGCCGTAGTAATGGCATCTTTTAATTTTTGAAACGCTATTTGCTCTAGAGTTTCCCAAGTGAATTGTCAGTGGTTTTTTTTTGTGAGTTCTGTAAGAGGTTGGGCAATTCCCGAGTAGTTTTTAATGAATTTACGCAAGTAAGACTTATGGCCAAGGAATGACAGTAATTGTTTTAACGTCTTGGGTGGTGGCATCTCTGAAATTGCTTGTTATCCCTGGATGAGGAAATTAGTAAAAAGTAAATTTTCTATAATCGCACATTGTTAGTAATTACTATGAATCAGACATGGTGACGCGAAAACGAAGAATTTCTGCGAAAGAGGTGGAGCCGAGCCTTAAAGTCCTCGGGCGCTGCGTGGAAGGAGGCGTAGAAAGAGGGCGCACGGTGTTGGCGACTCGTGGATGTAGTTGTTATTTTGTTCCGGTGCCAGCTCGCTCGACGCCACCGGAAACGTCTTGAGATCTGACTCCCCCGGACATCGGCCAATGGGAACCTTCCTCTCGGAAGTTATTACCGCAGATTCCTGTTTACGGACGCACTAAACTTCCTACCGTGTCCCGATAACGACCCAATTACATTTATTCGGGCCCTGCCAGCTGTTGGTTCGTTCTCGCCCTCCGCTTACAACGGCACAAAGTCCCTCGTCTGTCCGCAGCTACTCATTGTGGTAAGGTTTGTTGTACTCAGGTTAGGAACAAAACGTGATTTATTATGGGAGAGTTTGGCATGGGGAAAATATCCGCCGCTAGCCGTGCAGTGTTGCAAAATTTAACTTTAAAAATTTAAGCTACACGAATAATAAAATATAAAGATTTTACTTTGTAAGATAATATCTCATAATTGATTCTCGAAAATTGCAATTATCCTGAGTTATAACGCAATAATAAAGAAAATCTGGCACATTGCCGACACTAGCGCTTACCTAGTGGCGAGAATTTTTGGTTGCCAAACTTTTAACATTGATCATCCTAACCTGTAGTAGAAGTAACCTTAATTGTGGATATGGTCTATTCATGGTGACTTACAACTTTTCTGAAGCCCTGCTAAAGTTCTACTTACAGCCTATTCCTCCGCCTCAAGCAAACAAGGATCTAATGAGTCTAAACAGTTATACCGAAGGGATGACGCACTGCATTAGTGCGCACTCAGTTTAATAATACTTTGCATACGAAATATTTCTTACTAGGCATTACCAACACACATTTTCTCACTGGTTGTATTCATATCTATTAACTATTAATGAAATATTGAAATTTATGAATATAATATAACTTGAAGTTAAATTTAATAAAACATATACGTTTGTGTGTACACAAGTATAAAAAAATCTCTTGTCATACAGGAGATATTTAGGAAATAACTAAACACGTCATACAAGGGTTGATTTTACAAAGGTTTGATTTTACAAAGGTTTCATTCAAAAAGTGTGAATAAACCGCGAACAGACTTTACTTCGACAGTTTCCGGCCTCCTTACAGAAAAAAAAACGATAGAAGTACGGGCAACTTAGCCGAGGAGATTCCCATCAGGTTTATTCTACGGCCTCTCCTATTGAATATCCTCTTAGAAAGTTTACAGCAGATGACCATACTGGGTGAATGTAAAGTTTTTCCCCCTACGCGGACGATGCTCTCATATCCGTATGGAGCAAAACAGAACTAGATACTAAAAAGTGAGGAAATACTAAATAAAGTTGAAAATTGGGGAAAGACCGTAGCTTAACTCTGCAGTAGACCAGACTAATACCAAGCTCATGAAGAGAGCGACGATTGTAAGATTTCAAGGCAGACTCGTCAAGCTAAAAGGCCAGGTAATCTATTTTGGTGTGGTTTTGGATAGAAAATTACGATTTCATGACAGTGTCAGATACTCGATGTACTATGTTCATGCATAACAAAATTAAATCTGTGCCTGCAGTCTCCTGGAGACTTGGCGAGCTGGCAGCTACGATGACATATAGAACATCCACAGAAGCTGTTCAAGCGACAGCTGGGGCAACACCGCTGGACCTCTTAATTACAGAAATAAGTGAGATAATGGAGGTCACCCCAGTTGAAGATAAAAGAGAGCAAACAATACTTATCTGGCAGGAGAGATGGGAACATTCTGACACAGATAATGTATATTCGAATGTAGAAGATGGACTGAATCAACCCTGGAACATAGCTGTTTTCAGGGCATGGGAACTTCAAGACAAAATTATACAAATTCAACATGGTGGAGTCACCTAACTGCATAATTTGTAAGACAGAATATTACGCCCAGAATGTAGTAGCACAGAGTGTTCCAAAATAGAAGAAATACGAATCGAACTGAAACGGAAGCTAGGAAAAGTTGAAGACGGAAAATCTGACCTTAGAAACATAACGGAATGTAAAGCAAAATTAAAGATATTCAGAGACATTGCAATACTGGTAATCAAAATATTGTAAGAGTTGGATGAATGGTTAACTCACACCCAACACATGGTTGTCCCGTATTAAACTATTTATCCCGTGACATAATACAATTGTTATAGAGACGCAGCTGTGGGAACGGACCCACTATAAGAACTGGGAGTTTCCAAATGAAATATCAGAATAAACTTAAGGTACAACCAGTAGGCGACTGGTTAAAGTGAGGGGAAATGGGAGGGGGGCCAGTTGCACCCAGACGAACAAAGATCAGTTATAACGAACCTAAACACTGATGACAAGGCAATGAATAAGATAAAGAAAATTTATCTATTGCGGAAATAGCAAATGAATACGGGAAATGAACCTGGATAAAGACGACTCGGTTCTAAAGCACTGCATAACCCTGTAGAAGGACTTTAGGACCTTGACAAGGGGGGGGGGGGGTCGACTAGGGTTTAACTTAGTGTAGTGTGTGTATGTGTATGGACATACCGGGTGAGTCACCCGCGCCTATTTTCCCGTATCTATGCAACCCGCACAAAATACTACCCATGTAACGAAACGTCTTCTCCGCTGTAAAATAATTGTCTCTTGTGTAGCAGAGTCCCGTGCCGTGTACGTACTCGTTACGGCGCCTCGTCTGTTGGCTGAACACTCGACGCCGTTGTCAACTTGCACCAATCAGCGGCGTGAAATTAGAGAATCGCTACAAAACAGCAAGTGCGCGTTGATTCCTTTTCATCAATACAGTAAGCGGTGACTGTATTTTAATGTCGCATGAAGAATCACAATGACTCGAAGCGAGGCAGATGTTTGTTACTAAGGACGCAATCGTCACGTGCCGACGTATTCGGTAAACTTCGCAATAATCTGTTTCAACATAATAAACTGATGTGTATTCTTTGAAAAGTGACTGATTCTCAACGCATTGCTGACATAACACCATCCTTTCACCGCTCGCTGTGCTGACAACGAATCAACGCGCACGTGGTGTTCTGCTACGTTTGATGTTTTGTTAGATGGGTACTATTGTGTGCGGGTTGCATAGATACGGAAAAATAGACGCGGGCGACACGCCCAGTATATTTACGTGTATATACACATACATCAGTAGTAGAGTTAGTTGCCACTGTAGAAGTCATAGAACATAGAATTATACTCATCTTGATGTGTGGGGAACTGTGATGGATGACAGGTCAACCGCGCCACAGCCATATTCCGGATACCAAAGGGCAACCACTATATGGCAAACGGGATAGTAATGACAGTCTACTCAAGTGGAGAAATGCAATAAATTGAAAGGAAATAACTTGGTCTTACAGGAAGCCATAGGTCAAAATAAAAGCACGAGGAACATCAATAAAAGCAAAGGTCAACTTATACCCCCCACATTGTGCGTATAGGGTGCAGTTATGGGGGTGGATGGAAAGTCACGCGTGGCTTACAGACAGACTCTATGGCTGGCCATGGAAATAAAATTGCGTCATTGAAAATATGGGCCCGAAAACTTCGTGGGTTCAATGACCTGTAGTTTTTCCCATACTCGAGCCCCGGCTGTGGTTCGTCCCCCGCTGCCGCAATGAACACCCAGGTTTGCCACGGACGGGATGTGATCCATGTTTTCTTGCAAATGTGATATACGTCGAGAGTAGCTATAAGACTTGTATCATAAACTGTGACAAAGTTGTGTAAGTAGCAAAGACTTGCATGTGTCTCGAGTCCAGATCGCCCTCGAGATGGTTTTCGTAATGAACTGAATGAACGGAGTGAATATTATGTTGGATCGGAAAGAAAATTTAAATTGCGACACGGCCAACTCGGCATTACATTGGCCGACTGTCGACCAGCGACAAATGTCAACACGGTACACGGCGAGTCTCCAGAGTGTTGTGTGGCTATAGGAGGGTTTCGAGTGGAACAGAGAGAGCTGATTATGTAGTGGTGTAAATAAGTGACTCACTTAGAGCTTGTATTGAATGTTTGTCCCGACCTCAGAAGTGTTATTCGCACGGAATGTGAAAGGAACGAGTAGAGTGCTATCTCGCGACTACGCTGTGACTGTACAATTCTTTTCAACCTCACGAAGACCCCGCCAATTTAACCGAGTATTTAGGTCTTTATCTTTATTAATTAATGATTTAACCTGACTGTGAAAATTGTTAAAGTGCACGACCTACTCCAGATTGCGTATGACCGGGCAAGAGAAGGAATAGTAAGGCTGAAACCAATATTAGAAGATAGTAAACTCGTATTAAAAAAATCTTGTAGGAATTCAGTTTGTTCGAGAAACTTGCTTCTGGAGAAATCAGCCACAAAATTAAACATAGAAAAACTCACAATCTCTCGTAGACAACGTCTTGCGTTCAACATAAATAACAGTTTTTATACATAACTCACGAAGCTCAAACAACCCACGAATCATCAATTTATTATCCATTTAAAGAGCTGGTTCAATAATGATAAGTGAGTCATGCGACCACGATATTTTGTTATATTTTTTGTTACATTGAACATTTATTAAACATACAGCAGTCAGCAGCCCATGCGTGTCGGGTAGTGTATCTAGACACGCACACTAGATGTCCGTTCATACAGAGGTCTGCGCGAGACGAGCCAGACAAACACCACCAGACACGGCGGTGTGTTTGATGTACTGTGTGTGTAATACATATAACTGTAACCTGGCCGCATTTGTTGGTGACTAATATAAGAACAATGCTGCGTAAAAGTGTAACTCTTCTTAACGGGAGTTCTTTTTAAGCATCGCAATGCCACGCAAGAACATTAGAAAGCGGCGTGCAGCGACGTTCAAAGCCTGCAAACTTTCACTCGCTACAGCTGAATTCCTTGAACATTAGGTGGATATACTTCTAGAAGGGATGTATGCAAACAAATATAAATGCAGACTGCACAGGCAAGCTCTAAAAATGCATTTATACTAAGCCATTTTCGTCAAATATTTACTTTCAGAATTTATCTAAAACGAAGTATGTAAAATAAGAGGCACAGGTAGATAAACTAGTTTTACGTTTCTGGGTAGGAACGTATCATCCAGTTGCACACACTGACGTTACAGAAGCTGTTTCACTAGAAAGTCTCGATAGGCTCGCCTTCACCACTTTTACAGAAATACTTCGTTTTCGCGTCATAATTTCGGTTTCATATTAACAACTGATTACAGACAATGTAAAATTATATAAAACTTACTTTTTACGAGTTCTTTAATATGTTTGTGCGTAATTTGTTGTAAAAAAGTGAGAACGTATTTACATTTTACCTATCAGTTCTTGGATTTTACCAAGCAGGAAATGACGCACAGTGAAAATTATATACAAATGTATGAAAGGACTAGTACAGGGCTGGTGAACCTTTATACATCTACGTGCCATTTTTTCCTAAGAAAGGTTCAATGTGGCCATGACGTGCCAAAAAACAATCTTGACTTACCGCCGTACTTAAACACATTAATAGACACTCAAATCGTTTATTAGTGACAATTTTTCATACAAAAACATTTAAAAAGGAACTAATGTCACTCAAATGTCTCTGAGTACGGTGGTTAGTGTTTAATGGAAAAAAAACTAAACACTTCCACGTTAATACTCTTTATTTGAAACCAGAAATAAACACTTTTATATTTTTATTTTACATTTTTATACAACAATCATAACATTAACAGTTTTATGTTTCTTAAAATGAAAGAAAAAATAAGTGCTACTTTTTCTGTTGCAAATAAGATACAAAATAATTTATATTAGGTGGATACGTTGTTACTTTTAGCAGCATGCAAGCTGAACTGGAATCCTCTGTTAAACCGTTTCTAAGCGGGTTTTTAATGTTATTCATTTCTGAAAATAATGACTCACAGGCATAGATAGATGAAAATATTGTCAAGAAAGCAAACGCCAGCTTCTGCAGACAGCTCTGTGTGTCTGGAATTGAATTCCCCGTTTCCATAATTTTAGTATCGTCATTTTTGCTCATATTGCCTTATAGTCTTTCTAATTCGATTGATTCAAACTCTTTCCTTGTTTCGATAAATTTTTGAGTCCATATTTAATTGCACTAGAAATCAATCAGTTGCAATTAAAAATCTTCGATTTCTAACCGATCAAATTTAGACAAGTTCAGTTTATCAAATGAAGTCACATCAGGATATATAATAAATTTGAGTATTTCCGACAACGCTTTGAACTGAGAAAACTTCGATGAAAATTTTTCGATTGCAGAATTTACTAACGAAGAAAACTCTTCAGTGGCTCTTGCTTGATCTGGTTTTTCGTGTAAATCCAAATCGCCCGTCAATTTTTTCAATTTTGGGAAATACTTGTAATTTTTGAAAACAATATCTTTACTGAAAACTTGCAGTTTAGCCTCAAAAGCGTGAATGAGATCTATCATAATGATAACAGTTTTATTTGCGCCTTAAAGCTTTACGTTCAAATCATTGAAATGCCGGCACATGTCCGTAAAAAACATCAATTTTGCAAGCCATGTAACATCCGTCAATTGTGGATATTGTTCAATCTTTCCCTCATTTTGTAAAAACAATCTGATTTCTTGCAAACAATGAACAAATCTCTGAAGCACGTTGCCGCGGCTCAACCAGCGGACATTTTTATACATCAGTAAGCCATTGTACACCGAGTTGACTTCATCCAACAAAGCGCCAAACTTTCGTTTAGTTAAAGCCTGCGAAGATATGAGGTACACTATTTGTGTGACTACGGCTAATGTATTATCAAGGGAGGCGAAACCAACCTTTGCACACAAGGCTTGTTGGTGTATGATGCAGTGGAATTCAAGAATCGAATGTCCTGTGTGTGTTTGAAATAAATTGATAAAACCATTTTTTTTTTGCCCACCATATTGGGAGCAGCATCAATCGTTATCGAAACAATTTTGCTTATATCAATTTCTTTCTCAATAAGTGAATTTCTAATAGCTGTACAAATATCTGTGCCCTTAGTAGTTGTTGGCAACGTTGTTATCGCAATTAATTCTTCCTTGGCGTCGTTTACTACACAATATCGAGCAAAAATATCTAAACGAGCAGATTTAGTTACATCCGTACTTTCGTCAAGGCATAGCGATATAAAGGGACAAGACTTGATGTCATTTCTTTGTTGTTCTTTTATATTTTTAGTCATTTTTAGGATTCTGTCTTTTACTGTGTTTCTAGATAAAGGAGTATCTTTGATGCGCTGAATTATCTTATCTTTATTTTCAAAATCTTCAAAAAGTGATAGGGCGCATGACAACCAGGCTTCCTTCAAAAATTCACCGTCGTCAAAAGGTTTACCACGCCGGGCAATGACATTTGCAGCCGAGAAGATTGCAGCACTGGTATGACAATCCTTGCTAACTTATTTAACCATAGATGTCGACTGTTTATGTCACTCTTTAATTGCACATGCAATGGATTCCTTTTTTTGCTCTGGTTCGCTTTTTTGACAAAAAGATTTATGATTTGTTTAATAATGCTGTTTTACAGACGATGTTCTACATACCAATGTCCCAGAACATAAAACACACACAGATTTATCGCCTTTATTAATCATCCATATTTCTCAGTCCACCAAGTTTGAAATTCTCTATTACACTTATCTTGCACTTTTTTTTTTTTTTGCCAAACTAGCCATGCTGAATAACACTTGTAGTTGTAAATATAACTCAACTGTTAGCGAAATTAGTTTAAATTAAAAACTATGCGTAATTGCAGTCGACGACGTAAGCGTCCACAGAACAAAAACAAACAAGTGAATAGTTAGCTTCCCGCCCCTCCCGCCCCCTGCTACCGCTCACTCCCATTTGGTCAGTAATTCGAGCGAAATCTATCTCTATCTTTCTCTCTCCCGCGCAATCTGTTGCATTGACGCGGCACCGATAGCACGTTCACGATTAACGTTGTTACTTTAACCTCAAATGAAGACGAAAAAAAAAATTCCGATTAGGTACCTATATTCTTCCATTAATGCCGTGCCCAAATAATTTTGTCGCGTGGCATCAATGGCGCGTGTGCCATTGGTTCGCCAGTCCTGAACTAGTAGATCGTACATTTTCTATAATCAAACATTTTCCAATAATACGTTTTAAACTAAAATTATGTCACGAAAACGAATAATTTGTGTAAAAGAGGCGGAGTCGAGGCGATGTCCTTAAGCGGCGACAAAGGAGGGGTTTGCTAAGTCGCGCCTCGTGCCGGCGCGGGTCGGCGAGCCACTAGATTGAGGTCCAGGCTCACAAGAGAGGAGGTCCTCCCTCCGCAAGTGCCGAGAGGACTGGGCGCCGTGCACGGGCTGAGTGACGTGCGATACTAGCCCTCGTGCCCAGCCGGCCTTTCTCCGCGCTCAGGGAACATCACACGTGATGACGTGTTTGCTTGTTTCCTAAATACGACATGTCTCACGACCGTTTTATACGCGTCTTCCTATAAAACTACCCATTTTTTTTTTACTATATTAAACATTTATTTATATTTTACCTGCAAATAGTAATATTTAATTTATAAAAATATTATTAAATCGAGTGCGCACGATAGGGGTGCGATGTCCCTTTGGTTTATTTTATAGACCCGGTTAAGCTTTGATTTCATGGGGTGGAGATATATCCTGGAAGAAGAACTTCAGCAGGGCTTCAGGAAAGCTGCAAGTAACCGTGAATGGACTACGGTCTGTCCCACGAACGAGTGCACCTTTCCTTGACAGTTCTGAAGGCAGTACTGTTTACAGTGGTTTCCATGGTTACAATGGTGTCTCCCCCTGACTCAGACGATGTTTATTTTACCTAAACACACTACTCAGCTGGCTGTCAATTTGCTCAGTATCTCAAAAGGAAATATTTCGCCGTGAAAATAATCGTGCACAAGACTAATTTGTGACGAGGAAAGGGGAAGGGACCTCTTGTCGGCCAAGCGCATTTTACGGGACAGCTATTATTCAAAGTCTGGGTAAAAACAATCAATTTTCTCCTGGTGAGGAAAGTAGACCCTAAACAGGGCATCAGAAAGTTCTTAGTTAACTGCTAACAGCCTATATTCGCTAGTCCAAGTTACACTGAAAAACTTCATATGCATTTTACTACAAACTTTGTTTTTACCTAATCAAATTCCTAAAAAAAATTATTTATCTTTGTTAAATTTTGAGATAGAAGGGCAATTTTTGTGTTAAAATGTTCATAATTTTGCCCTCTAACAGAATAAATCGAAAAATCAGTTCGAATTCGGCCAAGTTCCCTTTCTCCTTTCCGCATCACATTTAGTTCCATAATTGATTTACAATTATATAAACAATACCTACAGAATACAACCGTCAATCCCTACTATTAAATATTACCATTTTCATAAGTATGGTAACTTAAAGCTGATCTCAATTACGAGGCGTTTTTAAAGTAAAGTTCGTTTATAAATTTCTACAAATCGACATTCAGTATCGAGATACTGAATACGCGGTTCCATTGCTTGGTTCAGCGGCTAGTTGTCGACCACTCAGTTGCAGCCAGATTCGCGTTGGCTGCCACGTACGAGCCATTTGAAATGAGCGCGGCAATAAATAATCCCACCAACTGTGAAGTTCGTGCTGTGAACTGAATTGTATCTACCAATTATGATAATTTGTAATGAATATGAAGAAAATAGAGTGAAAACAGGCGTGTTGGCAATTCGTAGTAAAAAAAAATATTTTTTTTTCATGGAAAGTTTTACTACAGTGAGTGCGCACAAATGCGGCGCGTCGTCCCTTTAGTTTAATTTTCTAGACGCAGTTAAGCTTTGTTTGCGAGAGGCGGGGGAAAGGCAGCATGAAAGTAGAACTTCAAGCAAGGCTTCAGAAAAGTTGCAAGTAACCGTGAATGGACCACAGTGTTGTAGTTTCCGGATGAGAGTGCGCCCTCTGCTTTGACGTCGCTAACTGCGAGAAGCGCACATTTGTTCTCTCCATGTCGTCTTTACTTCCGCGTGCACGACACGCCGGTGTATGAGCAAAGGGAACAGTTGCAGCACCAGCATGCTTGAGTCCTCTGGAGGGGAAGGCGTACGTCACTGCTCGGTAGCCCCTCCCCCCGCCCCCCCCCAACCATGCGAGTTCCANNCCCAACCATGCGAGTTCCACATCTCCTGTCTATAAATAAATACCGTGCACGTAGAAGTACTCTGGAGCGAGCGTGCTCTCTTGCGCCGCACAGCGAATATTGAGCAGAGTGCGCATGCAAGATGCGCAGGGTTCACTACCACTGCTCCAGCATTGGTCTGCTTTTCTGCCAATAGCACCATCAAAACGTTAATGAGTTTTGAGGTCAGAACAACATTTATGTAAGCAAGTGCTTTGAGATGTTTTTACACTTCCTCCAACCTAGTTAGGACTCAACTAGAATATATTCAATATTTATTATGTTTATTTTATTCATGTAAAAGGGTGGGTCTGTTGGAAATTGAAATGTAAACAAACACGTTTATCACTGTTCACCGTGCGAATATGACAGTTATACTGGCGGTGGTTGTGTCAATTCAGGGGACACGCGCAACACTAGAATCACTCTATCTCGTCTTACGTTGATGGCAAAGACCGAGCTGTCTACTTGAAAGCTGTCCTGGCAATCCTTCAGACATAAAGCGATGTAAAATAGATCGGCTTCTCGGCCAGTCCAATGATTAGGAAATTATCGTCGCGCGGTAGTTTGTCGACCACACGGTCGTGTAGAACGACTTGTACTAGTATTGGTGCGGAATTACACGCGCTGGACTGCAAACTCTTCATGATCTAAGGGCGCTGGCGGCCACAAATTATTTTATATTTGTACGAAATACTGCCTAACTTGTACGTATTACTTGTAAGAACTCTTTTCTCGCATAAAAAAAATATTTCAAGTATTTTTGGCGTAATGGCGTATTATAATCACAAGTTTACTGTTTTTTGGAATGAACAAATAAAATAAACAATAAATCTACAGAAAATGTGATAAGAATGACTGAAAGGTGCGGTTTTGATTTAATATAACGTATATTTACCTAAATGTAATTTACAAAAAATAATTACCGTTGAAAATTAAGAAATTAAAACAATATTCTTTATTTTCAGCAATTTTTAAAAATTACGAAAACATTTCACGGAGTGATTTTAAATATTTCTTGAACTATCTCATAGTATCTTACTGCAATGTGAATTATCTCATTTCAGTGAGTGTGGTTTTTATGATTTCTATATCCCCGAAACATTAAAATAGCGATTTTAACATGACTGTATGTACAAATTTTGTCATTAGTGTCGGTAAACTCTGCCAGCTGGAAGAGAACCCGCGACACAAAGCTGCAGCCGCCTTCATGAACAAAGCACACGAGACTATCGGAAATAAAGGGGAAAACTTCAGGACGCTTTGAAACACTTGGACGACTCTGTGCTCAGAAACACTCGAGTATTGACGAAGACTGGACTCAAACCGTCGACCGTCCGGCCTCCTTGTCGCCTGAAGTAAAACGTTAATGGCGAATGCCGAGCCTAGATAGAAGACCTCAGTTTTCTCGATATGCCGTCTGTTTCAGAAGTCGTAAAGACTGTTCGCGTATAACTGAGCACTTTTGAAACCAACCTTCGATAAACGTCATTGCCCCTACCTGCACGTATTTTAACGGAGACACTGGTTGGCATGCGCTACAAAGTTGGCAACTACACAGAGAAAGTAGTTCCATTTCTTAACGTTGGATTAAATGTGCTACATTAAAATTTGTGAATATTGAATTTATTAATTATCCTTTATGATTTTTTTCGTGCACGTCAGCATAACAATGAGCAAATATATAAAATATTTTCTTTTCTAATAATTTCGCAGTTTCACTTGACCGACGAATGAATAAAGAGATAAAGCCCATGGATATGTTGATTTTACATACGGTGGAAGAATACACAATGCGCACGCAAGTAGATCTTAAGCAGGTCTTTCAAACGTGCTCAGTTTACCGTGAACAGCCTTCAGTAAACATTTTTGGCGCGACAGAGCACAGATAATAGTTTTCCAAGCTTCCCGAATTTATTGTAGCTTCACTGGCTTCATTTCTGCGTACCAAGTAAGAGCCGAGAAGAAAAAAAATTGATTACATCGTGCGAACGAATACAGAGACGATAACACGAGAAACTGTATCATAAAGATTTCAGAATATATGCTAAGCTACACCCTATGACCTGTCGACCCCGCGAACGCAGCATAGATTCTCCACTGCCAGGTTTCGGAGAAAAAACTACAAATACAAGGCCACAGGGACAAATCCCCCTTAATTTGCTACCCAGGAGGAGAATGTAATGTGCACAATTAGATGAGATTATTAGCGCTAAAATGAGCGTATGTGGTTCATTTGTAAGGCAATTGTTTGCTGTTTGAAACACAATGGTTATTAAATAATTCCTGCTCTTTAACCACGAATTGAAGACAAATTCGCATTAAAAAAAAGAAGTGGATGTACTAGGTTTTCGCTGTTTGAAATCTCATAACGGAGTCACCAGGTTTCAGTTTTTTTTATTTGTAAATTATTTTTAAGATTTCTGAAGATACGAGCTTTTTGTAGTCGGTCAGTTAACTGTTTTAATTTTTGTGTTTTTATGGCGTAAAAGCCTACAAACAACCAAAAACGAATCTACGAGCTTTTATTATGAGGGCAACGAAAACTTCTCATGTGTGTGGCGAGTCCTCCTAACATAAGGATTGACTCATATGTGTTAATAATTCCATCTAAATAACGTCGACATAGACCACAATGCTAGAAGAGTTGTCTGTCGTGTGTAATTATATCTGCAATTACGTACACTGTAACACATACAAAAGTTTTTTTTTACAAACAATTAATTGAAATTAGTTACCAGCAAGAACTTCCTTGTCGCCCTACATGTGAGCTATTGAAACTTGACAACATATTGTTTTTCGAAAAATACTAATAAAGTTAAGGTAAATCCGGGAGACATGACGCGGCAGGAGATATGACGCAGTCCCAGAATTCCGTGGAAGGGAAAGAGCTGATGCGAAGTCATCGTGAGCATCAGTCTCCTTTATTCTACAGGAGAGTACGTTTGCGTTCTCGAGCACTTCCAGTTGGTTTTTTAAAAACTACAGCACTTTCTTCATAAATACACAATTGGTAAGTACTGAGATTTTTTTCGTGTTCTAGTTAAATTGTTTTATGTCCACTTTTTCTGTAATTCGAAGTAATTTGTGGTGTAGAGTTGCGAAGAGTATTGAGTTTATCTTGTGTTCACGCCATCTCATGCAAGTTCCTCCGTTTTCAACTACAGCTATGGGGTGCGTCGTATCTCCCATGCCTTTGGGAAATATGACGCATTTTGTGAACGGGAGATATACACTAAAGGAAAATTAACTATGTGTCATAAGTTATAGTTCTGTGTTGTAAATGGGAAAGTAACTTAAACAAAATTAAGAGCACTATGTAAAAAAAACTATTGGGAGTGGTGATTATATTTTATCTATCTTCCCAGTTCAAATGGTTGAAAATGCCTACGACCTATCGACCTAAGGAAATCAGTCGGGCAGTGTGGACACAGGAAGACTTAGATGAGGCTACGAGATGAAAAGAAACCAATAATACAAGCTGCAAGTGAAAATAAAATTCTGGAGAAAATACTGCGCACTAGATTAACCACAGGGCGTTTCATAAAAGGGAAACTTAGTCAACATACTTCGTTAGCCTCGTTAAAAAGCTTCAGGCAACAGGCTTTGCTCCAACTAGGACAACTTTTAGAAAAATCGCTTATAATTTAGCGGTTTCAATGAATAAGGCACAAATATTCAACAAGGAAATGGGGTTAGCGGGCTGTGATTTTATTTTATGAAAAGAAACACAGATTTTATGTGTTAGGAAATCTCAAGGCGTATCAAATAATTGTGCAGAAGGCATAAACAAGGAAGACGATAAAGCCTATTTTGAGCATTTGCAAAAAACCTTGACTGAAGATAATATGTTGTGTAGTTCAAGTAACATAGACAAACCCGACCCATCCATGTTGTAGAACGATTGAGTCTGGACACGTTGTTGCTGAGCAAGGCCGCAAAGACGTTCATGTAATAACAGCAAAGGAAAGGGGAGAACCAGTTACTGCAGTGGCATGCTGTAATGCTGAGGGCTCATTATCACCACCCTGCTGCATTTTCAAAGAAGTAAGAAAACAATGTGGGAAGAAAGCATTCCACCTGGAGGGGTCATAATATTGAGGAAAAAATCAGCATACATAGACGAATACATATTCATAGACTGGCTCGAAAACCACTTCATTCCACGAAAAAATGCAGGGAAATATCTTCTTCTTTTGGATGGCCATGGTTCGCATATCAACTCTCCAGACATACTTCAAAAATCTTTTGATAATTATACTACTATTCTATGTCTGCCAAGCCACACGACACACTACCTCTAACCCCTTGATCGGACCTTCTTCAAGCAATTGAAGGCCTATTGGGCAGACGCATGTAAAAGCTGGATGCTAAGTCATACCAGCATTGAAGGTCACCACTTTGGAGTGCTCCTGAAGAGTGCTTGGTCTCGGACCGTTGCTGTAGAAAATGGTGTCTTAAGATTCAGGGCTACACGAATAGTTCCTCTAAACCCTTCAGTCATTCCATATTATGCCTATTTACGACGATCTGATATAATTGACCAGTCCCTTCCTGAAGAAAGGGATGCTTCCTTCGAAATAGGAAGAGGATCGTCATGACAAATGTAGGGTAATGATATCCCGCAATCTCTCCGAGCAGGTGTTGCTACTGAATCTCCTCCCACAACTTCTGCTTTCAAACTGATGAAAACTATCACCACTTTTCCATCTTCTCCGCCTCTGTGCATCTCCAGCCAAGATGTGACACCAACCAAATTTATAAATGCAGTATCTCTCACATACCAAATCGTGCTCTAGGAAAACGACCAGCAAGAAAACAATGTGTGCAACGAGTTACCCATCCGAATGTGATAAAATACAAGAAGAGGAAGAGATTGGATGCGAAAAAACATATTGCTGCAAAGGGTGCGAAAAAACAAAGGGCTGGACAGGCCTTACAAGCGCAATACATATAAATGTCCATCAAAATAATCTACAAGAAAAGTCTTGACTATTCATATTCTGGTGAAGATGGTAATGTGGTGGTTTTTGCCTCTAGTGGAGATAGTGACAGTTTTGATGAAGACGAGTGCTGTGAATGTTTCGAAAACTATGCACACATTTCATCAACAGCATATTGGATTAAATGTACAAGCTGTAGTAGATGGCTACATGAGACTTGCACCATGTATGGTTTAATTTGCATTGTATACATGTAACGGTGTATACTATTCGGCAATACAATTTACTTTGGTTAACCGAAACTTGCGAGATCTCATTTAGTGTTGTATTTCAGGCCCTGGCCCTATCCAGGAAGTCATCGACGCCTCAAAGTGTCATCCTTCATTTATAAGGTAAAAGGTAATATTAAATTATTAAGGCGTGCTGGGGAGCCTGATTACCCTGGCTATACATTATGTTTTCCTGTATAGTTGTACAGTGTGCGTCAGGGGATACAGTCATGTGGTCGTTCGGCCCACGATCCTGAGAACTGTGACTTCGTGCTCGCCCAGTGAGCTGGCGCCCATTCTATTCGAAATAGGAATATTGTGTAATATTCTGACTTTTCTTAACATAGTCACCGGACGACGTCCGCATTACTATCCCCGACCGCTCAGGTAACGTTACAATGTTAGTTACGTAAAGAAGTAAACATAAAGAGTAAATTTTTAAATTTAAAGTACATCATTGTTACAGGTTTAATTGATTTTATTTTAGAAAACCGCCTTCAATTGCAATTGACAATTTTAACATTGCTAAGCCATAAGCCATATCTCTCACCTCATCATTGTCATATCACCTACACCTATGGGAGATATAGTAAAAAAAATTTTTTTTAATTGTTTTTAGTTTTTGACTAGGTTGGCATTATAATTTCATATTCATAATTATTTTACAAATACTCAAAACCACGAAATTTTTATTTCTGGTATTTGTTTAAGGGCATAATTAATTTTCTATTTTTTTAAAGACATAAATCAAACAGTTCGTCATATCTCCCAGGTTTACCTTATGTATCTCCGAAGTCCAAAATACCGTCTTCTTAAAATGCAACCTTATGTTTTATTCTCCACAGTAACGTGCTGTAAATTTTTCTGTTATTTTTTGTAGTGTTGCAAAAATAATCTTAACAAGATTCCAATAATCAATATTATTGGTCATACAGTATTATTTATTGATCGAATTTAATTCCAAATAATTCATTCCATGCTTTTTTATGGGTTTCTGCTCGGCCCAAAAATAAAATTAAGCTTGGGAAACACTAATGTATTGATTATGGTGCAATAATATTGAAAATATTAGATTTGTCATGTAATAAAAGTAGCATTCGTATTTTTAAAGCCAGGCAAGTTTAGAAATTTTTGTTAGGAAAACCAAGTAACGAATTTTGACATAATATACTCTGCACACACACGCGCGCGCGCACACACACACACACACACACACATATATATATATATATATATATATATATATATATATATATTNTTAATAAATCTTCCCAGGCTGTAAAATACATGTTCACAGATTTTAATTTTTCACAATATATGAAATCCGTACATGAGGGTATTCTATTCCTACATGAGAAAAAACAGTTATTTCGAGAGAACAACTTGAGCATTATTTGTACTTTTTCAACAACTAGAATTATGTTAAGCTAACATAATATTCTGATAATAGTAAATACTGAAACCCGATAATAGAATTACTATTGTCCGTTCTCTGATGATTCTTTTCCACGTTTGATAAGTTCAAGAAGAGATTCCAGGAGCATTTTAAATGGCGGGAAGAAAACGCACAAACACAGTGAGTTGTTACCTGGAGCGGAAACAGCGGCCTCGAGAGTGTAATCTGAATAGAAACTTTTGAGGCGGCAGGGAATGCAAATGTCGCGTAATGACACGCGGGCCGTCGCCGTGTTTACATTTGAATACCTGATTATGAGCAGGAAAAGTACAGCCGCCTAGATGTGGGAGGTCAGAGATAACCCTCTCACAGCGACCACCAACCACACTGCGAGGTACGGGCCTTCTCGCGGGAGCACCGCTGTGTTCGCCTGCTACAACAACGCGGTGAGCGATGGCAAGTGGCTCTTCTCGTTGGAACTCCGCTTTTTGTTGGCAGCGTCGTGTTTTGCATGATCTCTCACGCGCTGGACCACCAGTGGGAATGTTGTAGGACAAGGGTGTCAAACTCAAATTGATGTCTGGACAGTAAAATCTAACCAAGAGAGCTAGCTTACATGGCCGCAAGCCGAGAAAGCATAAAACTGTTTTGTTGAAATACAATTTTATTTAAACTTACACAACTGAATGTGGTAGAAAATATTACACGTAAACAAGTGCAGACACAGGCTCTAGGCAATCACGGAACTGGTAAAGCACAGGGTATAATACTACCAGAAGTCTGGCTTCTCTTCGTGGCCACCAAATGTTCACAATCCCGTTTGAAACTACTGTCATTACAGGGACTTTTGCAATGTCTGCCTGCGAGTTGACTTCTGAGTTTGGATTCATTCAAGTTTAGGAGGGGGAGAAAACCGTTCGCGGGACAGATTTTCGAAATTCGTCCACTGAATGACTGTTCGTAGTAAAGTAAGGGCCGCACAATTATAAGACAGAGCAGGTTTGACATGATTGTTGGAGGAGGATCCATAGGCCGGCCTGGTGAGGGAATGTGTGAAGTATTTACTTCTATAATAATTTCACCGTTTCACTTGTCCGACGCGCGAATAAGGCGACGAGGTCCACGGCAGTGTTAATGTTACACGTGGCGGAAGAATACACAGTGTGCATGCAAGCCGGTACGCCCAGGTCAGATGCGTTCGACTCACGCGGGTGGTGTCGTAAACTCGCTAGATGTGTAGGCATATCCGCGACGCTGGGGACACACGGGGAGGACGAGGTGAAAGAAAACTGACCAACCTCAGAAGAGATTTCCTGCTGTGGGATCTCCCAGCCACTGTGTCACAGCGTTGTCGCGGTGCCAATGAATGCGCATGCCAGAGACCCGGTGTACATCAACATAACACGGCAGAACTCGCAACACCTTTATTTGCATCTCCACTTGCACGGCGTACTCAACAACAGTCACAGCTGGCACTTTGTTGTAGGCAAAGATGAGGTCTGCTCAAAACTGCCCTCTTATTTTGCACGGCTGTGCGCAATCCTGCTAATGTTGTAACGACAGCAAATTTACGTTGTCATCTGTAGACAGCAAGACATCACCGCCTGTCCTGTGAACTAAGCTACTGGTTTATTATCGACGTCATACATAAGCTCCCAGTTTTGTTATTTGTTACCGGCAATGTTACTAAACATTACGGAAACTTATTTTTGTTTCTGATGGAGAGGGAGGATTCCAAACCCAAGTATAACTCCCGCCATAAGTTTCACCAATTAGCAGCATGCTCGATGTATTTTCTGCTGGTAGTGAAAGAGCAAACAAACACCAATAATATATGCCTAATGTCACTATTCACGTGCAAGGGAAGATAATTGACTCATTCCGGAAGTGAGTAAGTGAAGAGATTAGGGCGGCTCTTAACATCGAGGTCTTGAGAGCTAATGAAGGTGAAGTGAGGTGAGTATGGAGCAGCCCCGGAAACGGGAGATCCCCGAGAAAACCCGCTGGCCAGCGGCATCGTCCGGCACGATTCCCACATGCGAAAACCCGGGGGGCGACCCCGCGCAGAATCGAACGCGGTTCGCCTAGGTGCGAGACGAGTAGTCTAACCACTATACCACCGCGTCCCCATTCAGGAAGTGACATCAGCTGATACTCACTGCCTGATGCCCAAGGTAAAAAATAAGCGAGTACAATAAATAGCAAAAAGCAGCATTCCTTCCAGTTACGGAACTTTTGCCACTGCTCCAAAGCAGTCATACTCGCCGCAGTAAGCGATTTTCATTCCGATTTGAACAGAACTTAAGAAGAATATATTTGTAAGTAGGATGTGATTCACAAATCAAATTCCTTCATCTGTCATTGTTAGAAATGCTGCACTAAATTACAAATAAATCACAGTTATTATATTTCGGAATTTTACCACCCGATTACCGCAATTCTGATATAGTCAGCGTTATAAGAGGAAGGAAAATTTTATTAAATGATAACCTCAGACATTGCTTTGATATTTGCATATTTTGTATAATTTCAATTATTGTTCCTATCTCTAGTACTATTACCACAATACCGCATAATTAACAGACCCTGAGAGAATTGAAATCATTCAATAAACATTGCCTTATCAAACATTTTTGGAGGCGGTATCGACAGAATGCTTTAGTTTGTGTATTATACTTCGGTTAAAAACTTAGCGCTAGTGAAGCTCATCATAAGTAATGTAGCTAGCAATGCCGTGTGAATAATCTACGTTACCAGCAATCTCGCATGGAGTCGAAGTTCCTGAGTCAGTGCTGGTTGTAGCTAGTCTGTCGCTATACTGCTCATCTTTCACCAGCGAACCTCCTGCAACGCTCTCTCACGTGCTGCTCACAACTAACCTGTGCCACTTTCCTGTGCACACTAAGCTCGATTCACTGATATCAATCAGTGAAATAACATTCACTGAATGTCAGCTGATAAGCCACTGCTGACTGGCAAATCGAGCAAATAAACTGGGAGCAGGTGACTTAGGACGGTGGAATCCTCGACGTTCAGTGGGAATCGCAAATAAATGCAGCCGTTATATTGTAACGTGGCGTACGCACGTTATCCTATTCGTAGTTAAAACTGGCTCAAACTGAACAACTTTCAGTGCCGTCGCTGACTACCGCGAGGTTGTCACGCGTGCGTCATCTCGTATTCCTGATCCATCATAATATATTACAAATAGCGATATCACTAAACTTTCTGCGTGAACCACTACAAATGTCCAAATATGAAACAGTTTTAAATGAAATTTGGTGTACTGGAAACAATTGATAAGGTAATTTATTTTAATAATTAGTTACCGCCGCATGTCATCTTATGAGATACTGCTGTCCGAAATATTGTGTTTGTTCACTGAACAGATTCTTTACAAGTTCTATTTTTATCGACTATTTAAACTGATTTCAAAGAAACGTTTTTAAGTCATTGAATACTCACACATTATACAAAGTTTTGGCGGATTTTCATTTTTTTATAAAGAGAAGTTTTGTGAAATAATTGTTGTATGCCTGCGTGTGCGTTAGATATGAAATAGTCTATCGTGATACCGATAACCTATTTAATAATTTACAGTTAAGAGTTAGCCGCATTCTAGGTAAACTATTTCAGTTCAAAAATTGTTTACAAATCCAAACGACTTAATGAGGGGCAGTGTGAGTGTTTTTTCTAGGCACATAGTTTGAAATGTTTAATTCGGCGATGCTTGTGACATTTTCTGGAAATATAATTGTATGTGGTAAAAAAAACTGGATGAGTTCCCGAAGTAAACTATTTCCACATGAGTAATTTTTAAACCTGGTAACTTTTTCTGATCCACCGACAACAAGAAAATAACACGTCGAAAATACAAGCTAGTAAAAAGTGGAGTCATTACTTTAAAGTCTAGGCCAACGAAGAGTTATTTATTTGAGTTACAGTTTACCGATAACGCGATAAAGCTACAGCTGTTCACGTTCTTCTGAGAAAAAGTAATTACCATGTGATGAAGCTATTCGGTTAAACTGAAGGGAAACCACGTGTTTGAAAAATAACCGAAATAGTTTTGCACAGACGTCGGCTACAGAACTAACAAGAGAATAGCAAATGGAAATAAGTGGATATAAACGTTTGCGGTGGGAGTCCAATTTAAATTATAAATCACGTATTTATCCCGTGCGCTGTAATTTTTTTTAGTAAACCTCCTAAACTGTAAAGGAAGGTCTAAGCCATATATTGTATTAAAATAATACCACACGCCCTGCAAATTTACGAATGTTTAGTGTAGCTACTACACAAATATGTGAAAATCCCTACGTGTTAGGGGCCGCGGTGGTGTAGTGGTTAGACTACTCGCCTCCCACCTAGGCGAACCGGGCTGGATTCCCGACGGGGTCGCTCCCGGATTTCCGCATGTGGGAATCGTGCCGGACGATGTCGCTGGTCGGCGGGCTTAATCGGGGATCTCTAGTTTCCCACGCCCTTTCATTCCGGCGATGCTCCATTGTCGCCTCGCTTACCCTCATCAGCTCTCAAGACCTCGATGTTAAGAGCCGCCCAACTGTCTCCACTCCACTGCACTCTCTAAGCATTTGGCTCTTCCCTGAGTGCATTATTGTACACGGCTCCGTTGTGTGCACAACCTATCGAAACAATACCTGCAAAGGAGGCCGTAAAACTGACTCGCCGCAACAGCGAGCCGGAATGGAATCCCTGTACATCAATAACAAATGGAATAGAACAACAGAAAATGTGGGTCCAGCGGATATAAGGACATTCCTTCCTAGGGTCAGCAAGCTATGAGCAGACTACACCTCTAGTGACAGCGGGAGCCAATCAGAAATCATGACAACACACTGACACGTGAAGGGGCGCGAAGTGTGGACTGGACTGCGAGGGAGGAGATCGTCGCAGGTGACTGGCGAGTGTCCAGGGGTGTGAGTAGCAGCCAGACGAGGAGCCGGCGGCGACACTCCTGGGCAGAGGGTCCGGAGTGCGAGACCGGGTCACTTCCTCACTAAGTCATCTTCACTCTACTTTAATATCACCTTACTTTCATTCCCTTATTCCGTTGGTCTTTCCACCTTGAATTCCTGTATTATTGATTACTTCTGTTATAATTGTCAAATAAATAATTTAATTGACGTTTTTAAATGAACTTGTTCTAAGGTGTTAACTTTCTATACGTCTACTGCACACCCCTTGTTCGCTCTTGTTTCAGTAGAGTTAAAACATAAATTGTGGAGGCGCTGGGTATCGATTTCGGTACCCGTCGCAAAGCCACCATGGATATATGCCGGAAGAAAACTCTACCTTTCATGCATTCTTTCTTTACTTAGACACTGATGTGCCAAATTTGCAAGTAATTTCTTCAAATGTAGCAGCTTTTCGAGTATAGTCTATTCGCGGTTTCTTCACACATTTTAAATCAAGCCTTAGAAAAATCTCCCTATGTATTCAGCGTTTGGCTGTTTCCTAACTTTTGTTAACGTCAAAATATCTTTTTTTTTTCCTGTAATTGAAATTTTACATACATTATATCTATAAGTTATAATATTTAAGTTATAATTAGTATGAATAAAAAGTGAGAAAATAGATGTGTTGGTAATGCCTAGTAAGAAATAGTTCTTGTGCAAAGTATTATTACACCGAGTGCACATGAATGATGTAATTTGTCCCTTTGGTGTCATTTTCTAGACTCGGCTAAGCTTTGTTTGTATGAGGCGTAGGAATATCCTGAAAGTAGAACTTTGGCAGGGTTTCAGAAAAGTTGGAAGTGCGTGAGTGGACTATACTGCTTATGACGTGAAGGTCTCGCATGTAGTTAGTCACTGGGGACTGACTGACAGGCGGTACGTGGAAGTAACAGTAGCTCGCCCTCTGGCTGGATGGATATTTATCTTGCTGTCACGTAAGGTACAGACGCAACCCGTGGCGTTGCTCTCAGGTATATATCTCACACGTGGAGTTAACACGTGCCGCGATTTCCGATATCTGGGGAGGAAGAACATGTAGGTGGTGCTTCGGCATCGTACTCACAGACGACGAACCACGGAAAGTCGCAGGTGTCGTGAATGTCTCTGTTTTTTATCTCCTGTCCAGAGGCGCGGAACATTTTTATAAGATGGCACGGTACAGTGACTCACAAAAGTATTCATACACCCGCATGTTTAGTCCTAGCATGTGTACATAGGGCAATGTAAAGCCACAAGCCCTACGCAGAGAGGAACGGAATAGCATGACCCGTTGTACTAGAACATCAGGAGGACGAGCACTCAATAGAAAAGACGTAATTGTGATAGTCAAAAAAGACTTTCACAGTGGAGGTGTAACCGTGTTTCATCTCGCAACGCCCGTGTTATCCACTTCCGGCAATTATGGGTACACAGACGAGTTCACTGCACATCTGTAGCTAGGCTGTTGTGGTAGTGAGAGGTCATAATGTGGCGCAAGAAACGTGAACTGTCTGCGACTCAACGCGAACAAGTTGTTTCTTTCTATAAGCAAGGCTGGAGTTATCTTGAAATTGCGAAAACCCTCTTCATTTGTTTTGGAACTGTCAGTTCCATACTAAAGAAATACAATTAAAACAGGGACAACATAAATTAAACGACGATCCGGACGCCCAAACGTGGTTTTTTGCTCTGGACGACGGAACCTTGTCACTTAAGCACGTAAAAAAACATTCCGAAGTGCAGCATCTTTGGTGGAAGATATCGCGTTAACATCTACACACTCTGTAAGTACTCAAACTGTACGAAATGTATTACGTAATGCATATTTCCATGGTAGGGCAGCCACGAAAAAACTACACATTTCTGCAGCATACCAACAAAAACGCCTGCAATTTGCTAACGAATACCATGATAGGCCTAACGAATTTTAGGGGTACTGTAATTTTTTCCGATGAGAGAAAATTTAATTTATTCGGGTCAGATGGCAAACGGTGGGTGTGGCGAAGGAGAAACACGGAGTCGCAATCGCAACATATTATATGCACAGTCAATTTTGGACGAGGCCGTGTAATGGTTTGGGGATAATTGGCATCTTCTGGTGTTACAAATTTAGCTTTTATTGAAGGCACTAGTAATTCCACCAAATATGTTAGCGTGTTGCACCATAACCTATCACACAGTGTGCAGAAGCTGTGTCTCGCAGGGGTCTTTTTGTTCCAACAAGACAATTATCGTAATCACACTGCCATGAAAACTATGGAGTAGTTATTGTATAACTCTCCATGACGGCTTCTACCCCCACCACAGAGCCCTGATGTCAATCCCGTAGAGCATTTGTAGGAGTATCTAGGCAAGCGAGTACAGTAATGAGATAACCTAAGTGCATGTACCGAGAGAGTAATTACACACCAAGTACATATGTTTACCCATCGGCTGCCGAAACACAACTGACGAGGTTGGTGATCTAGTATTTGGTTACAAGAAATAACCTTTCGGAGCGGGCGACGGCGTGTGGTGAGAGGTCAGAAAAGATAACTCGTGGATGCGGGCGATGGCGTGCAAGATTTAGAAAAATTAAGTATTCACTCCACAGGAGATACCACGGCCGCTGCCGTATGAATAACGACTGACGAATTACGAATGCCCTCTTTGTTCACGACCTTTTTTACGTAGGAATTACCCCTTTGAATTGCACAGCGTAAAGTGGTAGTCAGTGCGTCTCGTTTCACACTCGGCTAGCAGACAAAACGTGAATCAATACACTACCCTCACGAGCGCAGAACGCGCCACCTCTGAAGGTGTAATTAGTATACACAGAGGTGACAAAAGTCATGGGATAGCAATATGCAAATATACAGATGGCAGTAGTATCGCCTACAAAATTTATAAATGGGCAGTGCATTGGTTGGGCTTTCATTTGTAGTCAAGTGATTCATGTGAAAAAGTTTCTGACGTGATTATGGCCGCACGACGGGAATTAACAGACTTTGAACGCGGAATGGTAGTTGGAGCTAGACGCATGGAACATTCCATTTCGGAAATGGTTAGGAAATTCAACATTCCGAGATCCACAGTGTCAAGAGTGTGCCGAGAATTTCCTAATTTCAGGCATAACCTCCCACAATGGACAACGCAGTGGCCGACCGCCTCTGCCCTTAATGACCGAGACCAACGACGTGTGCGCAGAATGGCCAGTGTTAACAGACACGCAAGACTGCGCGAAATAACCGCAGGAATCAATGTGGGACTTACGACGGACGTGTCCGTCAGGACAATGCGGCTGGGTCCTCTGGTCCAACTGAACCGATAATTGACTGGAAAGAGTTATGTTCAGCTACTTGGAGACCACTTGCAGCCATTCATGGACTTCATGTACCCAAACAACGATGGAATTTTTATGGATGACAATGCGCCATGTCACCGGGCCACAACTGTTCGCGATTGGTTTGAAGAACATTCTCGACAATTCCAGCGAATGATTTGGCTACCAAGATCGCCCGACATGAATCCCATCGAACATTTGTGGGGCATAATCGAGAAGTCAGTTTGTGCACAAACTCCTGCACCGGCAACACTTTCGCAGTGATGGACGTCTATACGGGCATCATGGCTCAATATTTCTGCCGGGGACTTCCAACGACTTGTTGAGTCCATGTCACGTCGAGTTGCTGCACTTCGCCCGGCAAAAGGAGGTCCGACACGATATTAGGAGGTATCCCATGACTTTTGTCGCCTAATTGTAAATAGAGTGTTATTGCCGTCCGTCCGGAAGGGGGGATGCGTTTATCACCAAACTTGTATTCTGAGCCCTGCTCAGAAATATTTGTCCAAATAGGAATTTTTTAAAGTATTTTCTCATTTATAGAAAAAATATTTTTTAAATAAAAGTTTTAACTTTTATGATGTAAAATTAAATTTTTTTAATGATTGGTTTATTGCAACAAATACACAGCGCGTGTCATAAAATAGATTCACGAGAAAAAAAAGTGAGACAATACATACAAAAAATTTAAAGAGGCATATTTACGAAGTGTGTATGAAATCTAACAAACATTTTTTTATTGTATTTTTATCTATAGATGTAATACACGATGTTGACATGTCACCCACTGACGTTTCAAGTTTCCGTTTCCTTCTCGTAACTTAAGATTCAGTTAAAGTTTGCGTGTTCCACTGCTCGCGCTACATTCCGGCGAATGAAGTCAAATATCTTCTGTTTTATCTGGAAACGTCTCGACAAAGTGTGAATAGACATCGTCAATAGTAGCAGGCAGATTCGTGGAAGTCAACATATGATAAACAGGACATTTATTTACTTCAATACTGAATTAATACGTGAGTCTTCTCATCGCCCAAAGGAAAGTTCGTCAATTTGAAATAGAATATAGAATCACAACTCTCTGTGAATTGACGAATATTCTTATTGGAGAAATGGATTGCTTCAACACAACATTTCCCAGTCTTAACCGAAACTTAAGGATTTGCGGGATGGAAATCAGACATCGCGCTTCTACCGTAAACATTCGAACAAGTTTGACGAACATTAAACAGTTCACTGGCCGACATATGAACACTTAACATCTCAGCTGTCTCGCCGCTAATTTTGTCAGTTTGAAATACAATCAGTTGTAATTCGATTTTCAAAAATGCAAGTTTTTTCTCATACATATAAACATTACACACTGCAGTAACAGTCTAAAATGTATTGATACTGATTTTACATTTTGATTTTTCAATACATACACATGAGAAATTTATCTCATAGTCATTTTCCTCAAGTTTAGCCATTAAAAAAATCCTATACTGCGGGGTAGAAAAGTTTATGGGGTGAACTTTGCTTCAGCTAATTTCACCTTCCTATGCACAAAACACTTTGGTTATATATTAGTTACAGTGTATCATCAAACTCATTTAATGCCTCAAAAACATCCACATCTCCATTACAAAATTCAACGTACTGCAACGTCTGTGTGACCTGGTCTGTAAATATTATGTTCCAAACTTTCTCTTTCAATATTATACGTTTTTAAAATATGTTCACCTTTCATGAAATCAGGACCGCATGTACTTGAAAAAGGAATATTGTCCTCATACATATCCTCAAATGTGTAAAATGAACGAGATAAAGGATACCTCACGGAATACAAGCCATGTTCGATGAGAGAGTACTTGCCATTCGGATGAAAATTCATTCTTGCAAATTATAGTTACCCCAGGAAGATTTATGAATACGAGGTGAACCCACACAGTGCGGGCAGGTGCTGACGTGACTCGGAAACGAACTGGTAGTTGTACGCTCAGGAAATTGAAGCGATGTCATTTATCCTTCACGTTGGGAGTTGGCAACTTCACATGCACACATATTACACACGGACGGAAATGAGAGATTTCCTTGTTGGAAAATATGCGTGTAAATATCCCCGTCACATACCTCCTTCCAGTAGACGGTAATTCCGGTATCAGGTCGGGTACGTTCGTAAGTTAGTTTACCTTCAGCTCGCAGCTCCCGAATTTCTTTGTTAAAGCTTGCTATTATTAGGTCTTGTAGTGGACATGGTAAATCGCTGTCGGGTCGCAAATATCTAACAACACAATCACTTTTATTGCATTATATTCCTTCGACAAACCCAACAGCCTGATATGAGTCATAGGTATAGCTCCAAAGTTCAATATCATTGCACACTTGCGTTTGAAACACACCATCGTGTCGTTTAAAATATACTCTCCTATAACCTACTTGCAACACTTCGTACTCCGTCTTTGGGTTGAATATGCACGTCATGCTTATATATGAATGAATGAAGATCTGATACAGATACCCCTTGCCTATATAGACTGGCGGCCATATTTGATTCTTGTTTAGTTGAAGCTAAAACCTTTAGACATGCTTTCGGAAATATTGCATGTCCACACACCGCAGGGTGAAACTAATCACCGGTTTTCGCTGGGAATTTCAGTAATATGTTCTATTTTATGACATTTTTCTGTCCAGATCACATGTATACCGCAACAGTCCCGTTGTAACATAAATTTTATTCGTCTATGTGACATACGTTTTGAAATCTGTTCATCTAAGACGTCGTTCTCTATTTCATTTAAACAACATGGCACTATTGTGTCTGCCCTTAAATTAAACACTGCACACTCAGGTCCATTACATTCACCGACTGCCTCGTACGTGAATTCTGGACTAGTTAACGAGAAACTCCAATGTTCCTCCCCGTCATACATTTGAAATTGTCATTAACCTTAAACCAGACTCTTTTTATATCCTGGGAGAACACTCGCATACTCCAATTAAGGAATGAATTTCTCCATAGCGACCTGAATTGTACAGATGTAATACTGCGATTCGCGATTTATTTATATTTCAATCACCTTAACGACCACCTAAACATTAATTTAGAATTTTCACCTGCAGAAACGAATGGTGATTTATATCCGTACATTTCACGAAACTTTTTTAATGATGGGCACTTAAAACCTTTCTGCTTATCTTGTTATTTTATAGCTCCACACGCTTGCTACAATACGTTTTTGATCCAGTCCACACACGAATATCTCCTCGTCTGAGATATTTGTTGCAAATAGAGGGTGAGTCGTCGTACTCCGTACATCCACTCTCCCGCACTAAACCAAGAGTTGGTGCGCTTATACTTCAGACTTAAACATTTCCAGTCAAAAGGTTGTTTGAATGTGAACACAGTGGTATGGTCATGCATGTCTGTGATAGCCATTTCCTTAATAATAAACCTTTCTGGTGCTTGGTAGCCTTGAATATTGCAGAACATGTTTACTTGATGACACTACAACATACACTGAAAACACAATTATGTTAACACCTTGACTAACTTATCGCGAACATTATTTGATATTAGTATATCGTGAATGATTAGCGCGTACGCTTGGGTATTTTGGGGGATGTTCACGTTCGCTGACATTTCAATAACACTGTTATTTATATAATCGTTTGTTTACTAACATCAAAAGCGAACAAAGGAGCTTTGTGAATGTTTCAGGATCTAACATCGGTGCACTGTGTTTCGAATAATACGTCTCTTGGAATTGTTTGCACATGTTGTAACAAATTAGATACGCGCCATTAACTAAATGCGTTTCAAAATCAGTGTAAGGGTTGGCTTAACTATTAAGAAATAGTTTATTATTTTGAGCATTGCAATGATCGAATAATGACCTATCCGCTCTTAAATTATTTTGGCGGTTGGTTTGGAAACACAAAGACGTATCTCGGTTTTTCATTTGAGAAACTTTATTTTACATTCCATACCAAATTCTTGGATGGTGCTATTGATGGAAACGTCTCCAGGCTCTAAGATCTAAATGCAAGATCTTTGTTTTTCCCTTTTTCAATATATTTAAGAAATTCATCGCGTTCACGAGTGTTAATATCAATATGCGGCATCAACCATTCTACGCTACTTAGTTCGAAGGTAACAACTTCCTCTTCATTACCCGTGTCAAGTATAGCGTTTAAGTGCATACTGCTAAATAAAATAACCAATTCTGCTTTAGCATTTACGATAAGGTGTTTATAATCTTCAGCGAATCCCAATACCATGCTTCGCCGTATGACAACTTCGTATTTACCGCCGGCGTTAATGAGCAGTTTATAATTATCGGTGTGGTTCCACCCATACATCGTACATGTGTTACATAGTTTGTTGTTAATGAGAGATAATTTTTTATTGTAGATGTAATTCCAACATATCTTCATCGATTTCCACACCGTTCAGTAAGCATAGTATCAGATGAAGTACACCGTTGCGAATTATTCCTGTAGTTGTGGGGGTTAGTTCCATCAGCCGTCTTCTAACTGTGCCTTTAAACCGCAAAGCCGATTTCGAAGGCAATGTGTGTATGTCGTGATTTTTTTTATAGGAATTCGTATTTCTGACTGAAACGTATAAGGTACCACCCGAAATAGTTCGTATACATGTATATATGTATATGTTATAGTCTCTTCATAACTTATGGTCTCCTCGACATTAATCACGTCTTCCAGCTTTATTCACTTAAAGACAATTCGGTGCTCAGTGTTAACCGTATTGGCTTCCTAATTGAACTAAGAGCTTTGCATTGTCTTTTACGTCTTTTTATGTGTGCTGCTTTGTGTTTCAATAAAGGATGAGAGAGTATATTTTTAATACGATAAACGATCCCAATTGGTTGCTTCACACACATTGCTTCTCTTTTTATAGTATCTTCTATTCGCCTTTTTTAAGATGTAGACGTACGGTTACCTCTTTGTTTCTAAAGTTAACAAGCTTACCGTTTTGATCGACTACAGTGACAACAACTTCGTCAACGCGATTAACTATTACCGGAAGATAAATCAACGTGTATATTTTTCCAATTATTTTATATCCTGGCGCAACTGAACAAGTGAATTCGTGTATTGTGTTCGTAGGTTTACCGTTTAAAAACGAACCTCCGGCAATATTTACGTTCACACGGCACACGTTGACTGACAAAATATTCACTTATCATGACGATTCGCGTAGTTTATTCGCTGGATACACCTTCCGTTCGTAACCTAACATAGATGCGATTGAATCATTCTGTGTGAAATCAATATCGACATTGCTAATCATTATACTTGTTAAAAGTATTCGAATTACCACGCAACATAAACTTAACATTTTCAGACACCGATCCCTTTATGAATGTTACTAAATCTTTAAAGTTCGTACGACCCAACAGGCATTACAATGCGATGTTTTTCATTACCAATGTTCAGTGTGAATGTTTGATTATGCGAATCTATATTTGGTATACTGTTGTATGTTACGAATTCAATTAGACTCATTTGCCATTTACCATCTAACTTCAAGGCTGAGAAATAAACAAAACGAAGTTGGGACGAGTTTCCACTTAAGATAAGCGTGATAGAAATGATTTTCTATGCTACTAACGTTTTTAAGGAGTGCGTATCTCATTTATACTAAGGAACCGTAAACATACATGTCCACAGTTCTGTCTCTGGTAATTGTTCGTTTTCGTAACTGTACTTTATTTGTATATCCTGCAAATAGTTACGTATTTCTAATGGAGGACGTAATTCTCCGTAACTGTTACAGTAGATGGAATAACGCCCGTTTTTTCTTATTGCTACCCAGAGGGTCCCATAATTTTGTTTAGAATATAAATTAACAATCATACATTCCTGAAAGTATGGTTTTGGTGATAAATCATCTGTCATGTACACACCTCGGAAGTATGGTATCTTAAGTTTAAATATATCTTCATTTAAAACATACCATTCCATTGAAGCGCGTATTGCTAGCAAATACTTTCCCTTCGCCGCCATTATAACATTATGTAATTCTGACTGTTCAGAATCGTCGCTGTTTTTTCCCTCGTCTTCGGTGATTTTTTTCAAAGATCCTTGAGTTACTTTGTAAAGATAAAGAAACATTCCTTTTCACCTGTGTTGTTCTTTGTTTGTGTAACTGCCCGGCTGATTGTGGAGGCCCCACCCAGAAGCGAACAGAGTGCGGTTAGAGCAGGAACACGCCTGTTTTCTTCCCTCTTACTTGCTTACCACGACCCGCTCTCTTTGAGGTACGATACCCCGTTCCTGTTTTAACTTTACCTCTCCTAACTTTTCCAACTACCCAAGCCCCACTTTTTCCTCCAGTTGTGGTATTAGGGTTGTTTATAATATTTTCTGCTTTCTCAGCTAAAAGTGTATTTGCAATATGATTTGCAATATGAATAATACATTTAAATCTGTCTTCGTAAGGTACTGTACTAGAGTCCCATTTAAAATCGTGAACTTCATGTAAGTCTATAAACGAAATGTACTTTGAGTAACTGCATCGAGTTGTTACACACATCATTCTAGTCGTGTATGGTTCTTTCAAGACATCACGCACACTGGAAATACTACATTAATGCCGTCCAATATGGCTGAAAACTGCCTTTAGGCGCTGTTTTTCAAAATATTCGAACCGGATTCATGAGAAACCACGATAGAGGAGTCCATTGTACCTTCCTACAATGTCGCGCCCAGTAAAATGATAAGAGTCGTCGCTTAAAGTCTCGTAGTTCCAACAGCACGACGGGAACACTGCACGCGAGTTCACAACTTTACGCGTAGAGGCGATATTGCTTTACGTGCGCCGGCCGGCGTCGACCGTAGCACTTCATTGATTTTTGCCTCACACACAAAACACACTCCTCATTAGGACGCAGCCTTAATTATTTAATTCTACTCAAGTTAAATGAGAAAGTGGTGTGAACATTTCTTGCAGAAGGATATATTTAACAACCCTCGCGTTTATATTTTATGATTACGATTTACCTTTTAGTTCAAACCTTGTTTAAAAAAAAAAAAAACGGCAGCACTGCGTTCTGAAAAGGTGATTGTCATGTGTCATGGTGTTCCAAATGAAACCTTGCAAAGAACGAAATGCAACATCACTAACAAAAATCGTAACGAATAGAAATATAGTAAACATACTTCGTGCACGTAACTGTAGCATTTTAATTTTATTAAAAGTTTTACCGGGGCAGAAATGACGCAGACGATAAATATACAGCTTTTCGGGAACGTTTCATTTTGGAAATTAAATTTTCATGTGGGAGATATGAGTGAGTGGAGTGTAATGCAACCAATGTAATTTCAAGTAATCTCGAAAGTGAAGGAATTGTCTTTGCATATCACTAGTTTTAAAAACTAATTAATTAATTTCCCGCAAAGTAACCCATTCTTAGATTTTATTAATCGAAGTGTATTACATACAGGGGAAAGCGCATTCCTACGTGTCTCACAAATGCCGCAAAAATGTTTTGTGAAGTGTAGTGTGATTATACGAATGATGTTTCAAAGGAGCAGTAAGCAATCTATAACAGGAAATATTTAATTATTTTGGTGTATTTATGCTTACAAGCGTAAAGTGCATTATCAGAATCGTTGTCACAGTCTGTATACATCGAATTGTATTTGATTTCCTGGCGATGACAATAAAAATCGTGCGTATCAGCTTAAAGTTATACTAAACGTCTGTTGCAATGTGCTGCAGTGATAATGCACATCAAGATGTTTCCCACGTCATTTCATAAATACAGTAATAGCATGTAGGCACAGGGACTATACAAATGTACAGTCGCATGTCTTCTGCGTTGTAGTCTGAACCATGTGACAATGTATCGTGGGGAAAAAAAAAACNATACAAATGTACAGTCGCATGTCTTCTGCGTTGTAGTCTGAACCATGTGACAATGTATCGTGGGGAAAAAAAAAACAGAATATCTTGAAGTTGTTAGCGACTGTTTGAATATGTTTGAGAGATCTGTATGCGTAGTTTCTTNAAAAAAAAAACAGAATATCTTGAAGTTGTTAGCGACTGTTTGAATATGTTTGAGAGATCTGTATGCGTAGTTTCTTCAATTAGTATATGATATAGATTTTTATTCACGTAAAAATATATTTAAATGTACCTAATAATCTGTGTAAATGTTTTGATGTAGTGAGACTCTAGGTTCAGTCTTCATGGTGATTATCTGCGCGCTTACATCGTAGAGTGAATATGGAGTAGAGTGTTCACGCTTGCTGCGCAAACCATGATTACCACATACAAAAATCCGGGAGTGGCCCGGCCGAGAATTGAACCCGGTTCGCCTGACGGGGAGCCGAGCAGGCTAACCGCTCAGCCACCGCGGCCCCTACATGATCTGGGAACAATTTTATTTAATCACACACTATTGCAGACCCATCACGTGTTAAATATAGGCACGTTGCTTGCCTAAGGGAGTGGCGGGAAGATCGTAAAACGCGAGCACTGCAGGAAAAGTGCGGTCCCGTAACAATCGTGCACTCAGAATGCAATTTTAAACACCCGTTGGTCGTATTAATTGTGCCTCCGCCTGTAGGTTTCGGTACTTTCTTCCGGGATCGGTACCGAAACTTGATAAGGTATTTACTTTATTGGAGTTAATGTTTACGTTCCTTTTACGAAATCGACAATACGTAACGTTTATGTTCATACAACTGAAAATCGGTGTTGAAGTCTTCGTAAAAATGTAAATATTTTTATGTAAATATGATATATTACCAGCAACGTATTTTACACACCTGTTACTAAAATAAGTCAATAACATAGTATAAAATAAATTTAATAAAAAAAAGTAAGTTTCTTTGTTTGGAAGTATCCACTCATATGCTTTTGTTTTGCGTAGTTTTCGTATGCTATTACAATATTACTACGTGCTTGGTTCAGTATGCCAGAATTAAAGCTTCATAGTACACCAATATACAAAAAGACGGCATACTCCCTACAGCCAACCTCTAACTCATTATCAGCGAAACAGCCACTTGATTTTAACTTTAANACAAAAAGACGGCATACTCCCTACAGCCAACCTCTAACTCATTATCAGCGAAACAGCCACTTGATTTTAACTTTATGACGTTGAAAAGTTTAAAGTCAAGATTGCTTGACTTTTGATTTTGCCGGCTCCATTATGTCAAATTCCTTAAGAAACTACGTTTTGACATNTAAAGTCAAGATTGCTTGACTTTTGATTTTGCCGGCTCCATTATGTCAAATTCCTTAAGAAACTACGTTTTGACATTAAGTTTGTTTGTCAACACGTTAAGTAAAATGGCAAAAGTTTTAATTTTGCTGCTGTCTATAGACGGCAGATAAACGTGGGTGTTTCACTTCGCATCGGTTAATATTACTTGTATTTAACTTACAGCCAATACCTGTATACGTAATGAGTCTGAAATACCGTGGAAAGATGGTATCGTCAGAACTTGCGCGTGTGTTTTAATACGAGAACCTGTGGTTTTATACACCTTGCTTGTAGCTTGAAAATGTTCTAAATATTGCCAGAAGTATATTAGACAGTCTCTCACCCAATCACGAAAGCCGCGATGCATAGACTGGGGTTCGTACAAATGTCCGGCCATGCGAGGTAACTGTATACAGGATGATTCTAAAATCATGGGACAAACATTGAGGGGTGGTAGAGCTCACTAAAACAAACAATTATTGTATAGGAATATATCGGCGGAAGTGACGCGTTGAGGCACAAACACAAAAATAACACAAGAAATGCAACACGTTGTTTTTTTACAACGTCGCCGCTAAATGCCTTTTTACAGCAATGTTTATAATAATTGCACAAAATTGCTACCACCGACACTAATGCAAGCTTGGTAGCGTCGGTGGAGTGATTGGCGAACAGATTCAAATACGCCGGGTATTTCGCGCACGCCACCATTGTCAGCCAATCACGCCATATGTAGAGGTCGCCAAGCATGCGTGACTGTTGGTGGATGCATTTCCAGCAACTGTTTTAACATTTTCTGTACGGAATCACTCGTTAAGTATGCTGCTAATGAACATTTTATATTTCAGTTAATGTGTTATGTTTTTGTGTTTGTGCCTCAACGTGTCACTTCCGCCCATGTATTCCTACACAATAATTGTTTGTTTTAGTGAGCTCTACCACCTCTCAATGTTTGTTCCGTATATACAGGATGATTATAAAATCATGGGACAATCTTAACATTTTCTTAAGCTTGCCATAGCACCAAACTAAACAACTCTGTTTCAGATACGGTCACAATTAATACAAATAATACAACTAATATGTTTGTGTGCTATGTTTATTCTGTACACCCCTTAAACCTGCAGTGATTCTGGGTGAAATACTGTGCAATTACTCTCTATTACTCACAATTAAAAAAATCGAATATAATCTTAACATTTTTGGAGTGTGCTACTTTGATCTTCTATGCTATGGTTTCATGTTATCACTNCAATTACTCTCTATTACTCACAATTAAAAAAAAATCGAATATAATCTTAACATTTTTGGAGTGTGCTACTTTGATCTTCTATGCTATGGTTTCATGTTATCACTTACGCAAATGCATATGATAATAGAGAAAAGCCAGGTACTTCTTGATATTTATAATGCTGAGCAAACACGCATGGTCATTGACACTATCGTAGATATTCGTGTGTTTTGACATTAAAAAGTAAACACATAAATACGTTTTTAATTATTATCCCAAAACTAAACTCGGTAAAAATTGTTAACTGCAAAATGAACACTTTTGAAATGGACATCTGAAAATGCTATCACTGGCCGTAACTACACTTACAGGGAGAGTACCCGGGGCGATGATACAAGCTCTCGGGGATGATGGAGAAGAGGATCCGCGTCCACTTGAGATAGGAAACAGCCGTCTGCAGCGTGTGTGAGCTCGTCGGCCACCACATCAGTGTGTGCAGGGTTTGCAAAGAACAACTGCTACGCACATTTTACTACCAGGAGGTGCAGGCATTATATGAAGATGAATGTCGTCGTCGGACATGATTCGCGAGATAGTATCTGTAACAGTGCAACGACGATCCTGGATTTGCATCGCATATCCTGTACACTGATGTAGCGACTTCCGCGCGTGGCGGAATGTATAATGCACACAACATGCATGTGTGGTCCGATGGCAATCCGCATGCCACCCACACGTCCAGTTACCTGCTACGATTTTTCTGTAAATGCGTGGTGTGGTTTTAAGTGGCGATACTTTACATGGAAAACACTTCCTACCACAATGGATGACACATACCTGGCATTTCTGCAAGAAACATTACCTGAGTCGCTGGAAGATGCACCGCGTGACATTCGCCGATGCACGTGCCCGCAACATGACGGCACACTACTTGGCATTCATTGTAAGCGAGTACTCAACAACAAAACTGGGTGATCACTGGATTGGTCGCTGGGTTCCCGTCACTGTCCTGCAAGATCCCCGGGTTCGATGCCACATTAAATCGCGTGTGTATGCGACACCCGTGGAATAAGAAGTGGATCTCGTTCAGAGATTATTCGCTGCTGTTGACCACCTTCGAGCGATGAATGGTGTGTTAAGAAATGTGCGTCAGTCAACGTCTCGGAGATGCAATGCCTGTATTGCAGCTGGTGGTATGATTTTCTAATAGCTCCTGTGATCTTCCAGTAGTTGTGTCGTGAGTTAATTTTGCAACCCTTTTCACTAATGTGCCTCCTCAGTGCTACCTCTTAATCACATCACGTGTCGTAAGTGTTGCATATGTCGTAGACATAACACATTTACTGTTTAAAACAATAAAACCTTAATTCCTCGAAAAGCGTGGGGTGTAGCGTAATAACACAAGGCAGCTGATTTTTTTCCTAAATTAACCATACTGCTTAGGTCAGCAGATAAATCCTCAAATATTCTAGAGGGTCACATTTTTTCATGCATAATTGGCTGCCAACTCTTATTTTCTCATGGACAAGGTTGATATTAGCAAACCAAGTTATCACGGATTACACATATTAGTCTGATAACACATTATACCGAAACTCTAAGATTACACAAAGATACTGCATATTTTATTTGCAATAAATTTGGGTTTTACCTCCACTTTCTAATACAATGTACACCCTTAAGGAAAGGCCTCATATATACACATACACGCATAGTTTATAGGTAGTATATATATATGTATATATATATTAGTGTATATATGTGTGTGTATATACACATATATATGTGTGTGTATATATACAATGGAGAGCCAAAAAAACTGGTATAGGCGTGCGTATGCAAATAACAGAGACATGGAAGAAATCAGAGTAACGCGATGCGGTCGGCAGCGCCTATATAAGACAACAAGCGTCTGGAAAAGTTGCTAGATCGGTTACTGTGGCAAGTTATCAAGATTTAAGTGAGTTTGAACGTGATATTATAGTCGGCGCACGAGAGATGGGACATAGCATCTCCGAGGTAGCGATAAAAGCTGGATTTTCGCGTACGACCATTTCACGAGTGTACCGTGAATATCGGGAATCCTGTAAAACATCAAATCTTCGACATCGCTGCGGCCGGAAAAAAGATCGTGAACGAACGGGACAAACGACGGCTAACGAGAATCATTAAACGTGACATACGTGGAACCCTTTCTCAAATTGGCACAGATTTCAATGCTGGGGCATCAACAAGTGCCAGCGTGCGAACTATTCAACGGACCATCATTGATATGGGCTTTCGGAGCCGAAGGCTCACCCGTGTACCGTTGTTGACTGCACGACACAAAACTTTACGCCTCGCCTGGGCCCGCCAATACCGCAATTGGACTTTTGATGACTGGAACACGTTGCCTGGTCTGACGAGTCTCGTTTCCAATTGTATCGGGCGGATGGATGTGTACGGGTATGGTGAGACATCCTCATGAATCTATGGACCCTAAATGTGGACAGGGGACTGTTCAAGCTGGTGGAGGCTCTGTCATGGTATAGGGCGTGTGCAGTTGGCATGAAATGGGACCCCTGATACGTCTAGATACGACTCTGACAGGTGACAGATATGTAAGCATCCTGTCCGATCACCTGCACCCATTCATGTCCATCGTGCATTCTGACGGACATGGACAATTCCAGCAGGACAATGGGACACTCCACACGCCGAGTGTGCTACCGAGTGGCTCCAGGAACTCTCTTCTGACTTTAGACACTTCCATTGTCGACCTAAATCGCCAGACATGAACATTATTGAGCATATCTGTAATGTCTTGCAACGTGATATTCAGAAGAGATCTCCACCGCCTCACACTCCTATGGATTTGTGGACTGCCCTGCAAGATTCATGGTGTGAATTGCCTCCTGCATAACTTCAGATATTAGTCGAGTCCATGCCACGTCGTCTTGCAGCACTTCTGCGTGCTCGCGGGGGCCCTGCACGATATTAGGCTGATGTACCCGTTTTTTTTGCTCTTCAGTGCACATACACACACACATTCTTTCGAAAATTTTGTGAGGAATCACCTCTCGGAGATTTATAGAAACACGCTGTATATATTTACTGTTTAAATAAAATCATGTGAAATTGTGCATATGCACACACATATGTGAAAGCGGAGCGACAAAGTAAGCAAAATACGAACTGAAATAAACTCCTCTCAATTTACTGAAATACTAACTTACTTACTCAAATTTTATTTACGGTTGTTATGAAGATGGCAATTTCAATGTTCCTGTAGTGTTATTTAATGTCGCATGTACCCAACAAACGGTTTAACTATTTGCATTCATCGGAACCATTCAAAATGCTTACCTTTGCTCATTTTCAATTACTTTATACTGGCCCGCGTCAGAGCTAGAGATACCCATAGAACAAAAGTCTATACTATATTCATTCATCCATACAAGTGGGCACAAGAAATAAACATTGCCAGTGTCAAAGTCAAAGCCATTAGATGGTTAGTCGACACACTGTATGATTACGGGGAAAAAAGAGTGCCGACATGATTTTGTAATTAAAAAAAACAAACGTAATCATTTTAATTATTAGTAGCGCCCTTGAATCGACGGGAATACATAATAAAAAATAATATACTCTTTTATGTACGCAGATGGTTTTTTATGTTTTATTTCGGGACATAATGCATTAAGCTATTATTTTCGTGCAAAAGGGCGGATGCGGCGAGCTGGGCTGAAGTGTCAACATGTGTCGTAGAACATAAATACAGCAAAACCTAGACAAAGTGAACATGTATAAAATGATTTACACCATCACTCATATATTACAAATAAGTAACATAAATAAATACAGTTTTGTAATGTGAAAGCAAAGTGGACATGAATTTGCCCGACAACTGACTGCTCATGCATGATACACGTGATTGTGCCTGGCAACACACCCAGTACTTAATTATAAGTGCACCGACAGTTGGAGTAATACAACCTGCCACTTCGGGAATGACTGAGTATAAAACAGAGTAGGCTATAAAACTGAACATGTTTGCCACATGCGACCTGCTTAGAATCTACTTTTCTGATTACATTGTATTCTTCCACCATATGTAACTTTCACATTTTCATGGCCCTGATACATTTAAGAAGTCTACGTTTTCACTTGTATAACGCATGAATAAAGTTGTTACTTTTAGCAAAATTCTTACTACAATGTGAATAAAACGAGAAACACCAACCTCACTGGGCATACATATCAACATTATGCTTGAAATATAACGCCGAGTCGTAGCAGTACTTTTATCCCTTCGTTGCCAACCTAACTGGCAGCGTGCATGGCAATATGTAAAATACGAGGGTTATTCGGAAAGTAAGGTCCGAATCGCCGTAGCTAATCGAATGTCGCGCGAACATTATAACGCGCATGCGCACCGACTCCCGGCATGCCTTGCTCGTCAAACAACGCCATTTGCATTGGTATTGTTGCAGTGTGCTGTTTGTCAATTCAAAATGTTTAAAACAATTGATCAGCCCGCCGACTGTGAAATACGGTCAGTGATTCAGTTTTTGACAGCAAGGAACGTTTCAGCAGCGGAAGTTCATCGACAGATAAGTCAAGTGTATGGCCCCAATGCGATGAGTGACAGCAAAGTGCGTAAGTGGGTGAGAGCTTTCAAGGACGGACGGGAAAATGTCCATGATGAACCGCGATCAGGCCGACCATCAGTGATCACAGAAGATTTGGTCAAAGCCATGGATGAAAAGATTCGTGAAGACCGGCGATTCACAATTTCAACTTTAGAATTGGAATTTCCGAATGTGGGTAGAACAACTGCACAAAATTGTCTCTGAAAATTTGCAATTTCACAAATTGTGCGCACGTTGGGTTCCCAGGCTGCTTACTGAGGAACACCAAATGAAAAGAATGGCTTGTGCTCTTGATGTTTTGGACCGATATCATAAGGAAGGTGATCAATTTTTAGAGAAGATTGACACAGGAGACGAGACGTGGGTTTCTCACATGACCCCAGAGTCTTAACATCAGTCAATGGAATGGCGTCACCCGACATTATCAGTCAAAGTCAGGCCAAGCGGACAATCTCAACACGCAAGACTATGGCAACCGTGTTTTGGGATAGACATGGAGTCTTGTTAGTCGAGTTTATGCAGCAAGGGACAACAATCAATGCAGCCGCTTACTGCACTACCCTGACTAAACTTCGACGTGCAATATGAAATAAGCAACGTGATCTTCTGACATCGGGAGTTTTGTTGGTGCATGACAATGTCAGACCCCATTCTGCCATTCACACCCAAAATGTGATCAGATATTTTGGATGGGAACAGACTGACCACCCACCCTACAGTCCAGACGTGGCGCCGAGCGATTTTCACTAGTACTGCTATTTAAGGAATTCTTGCAATTTGGTACATTACTCTAAGATAATGGTGTAGAAAATAAAGCCACACATTTCCCGGGTATGTATTGGATAATGATAAGGAAAATAAATATTATAAAGGTCCGTGGCCAAAAGATTGTCAGCTGGTGGAAGAGGTGGTCAGAGGAGACAGGTACAGGGAAGATATAACACCCTCTCTTCAAACTTGTGCAACAAGGAAGGAACTACCAACTCCGAACGACCACCTACCAACCTTGGACGAGAGCGATCCTACTTCAGGGGGGCACTCCTTCGCATACGAGAGTCTCATTCCCCCCACCCCTAGATAACGCAACTATTAGTCTCTCGCCCCAGGAAGCTCCGGATTGTGGCTCTCACCCACTTCCCCGGACCCCCCTCCCCCAGAGGAGGATATCAACGACCCATAAAGTTAGAACATCCACCATCTGGCAAAGGCGTGGCCTGTCAGACATAACACAAACACAAATAATCACACAATAATACAGAGCACACAATATTAACGGCTACGCACCGGGCAGACAATACACCCCATCCCTACCAAATTGAAAATAAAGATTAAAAAATCAGGAAAAATGTCCGAAGACTACTGAAAACCAGCGACACGGGCTGATTGTTTTGTGGAGCGACAGCAGCGACGCCAACACACGAGGGAGCCGAATAAAACACGAGTGGGTAGTGAACGAAGGAAAGAATCACTCCCAATCAAACCTTTCAGGGAGACGAGCAACTACGGGGAACCATATACCCTCCGACGAAACGGTGATAGGGAGCACAGCGACCTCAGTCACTCCAAATTCCTCCCTGACAGACGCCACAAGATCTTGATTTCTCACATATTTATATTTCTTCTTGTCATACGACCACTTCATACCCCTACATTGGACTACCTGTCCATACAGGATATAGGCACAATCCTGACCTGTTTTATACACTACTAGGTCAGGCTTGTGTAGCCCCTCAGAAGTGCGGTAATGTGGTTCCTTGCGGACAAGGAAGCCCTTCCCCTCAAGATGGCCAGTCACTACCTCCACGAGATGGTTGTGCCGAGAGACTCGCGTCTCATGGGTGTGGTCGCATTACTCCACCACATGATACGCGGTTTCGGCATCACGAGACCCTGCCCTGCATTTCGGGAGAGAGCCAGAGGGACCCCCTTTTCCCCTACTAGTCCTGACAGCAGTAGGAAGGCTGTTGCTCAAAAGCTAAACGTACGAAATATAGTCGGAGGAAGGAACCCACCCCCCCAGCAACCCGAGAAAGCAGTGATGTTGAGATGTTAGTGGTGGGAGAAGTAACCTCCATGTCGGCGCCATCCACCGACCCTAGCCAGACAAAACGCCAGAATGTCTTTTATCTTTGCAGAGGTATCAAGGAGACTGCCATCGGCCGATGCTGCCCCCTCAGCCCATTCCACCCTCTTCGAGAAATGAGGCAGGTCACACAGAATTCTTGACATTGCGCATCCCGCTGACTATTCCCCAGCGAGAGCTCTAAGGATCCAAGCTGGAACAGTTTTCAGCAGACCTGGCACAACCAATGCCCCTGAGGAAATTGGGGTGTGAAAGAACCCCAACGAGACGTCCTTGGGTAGTCTCAGCCAGCATCTCACAGCTGCACTCACAAGGACATCCATGGCCCTAAGCACCCCTTTGGTGACTTTTGCAAACGATAACTGGTAGACAAGTGATGGTAGGAGGGACGCCCTTAGGATCTCCAACCGTTGATATGGTTTCAGGGGTGCTGACGCGAGCCTCCTGAGGGGCTCCTCAAGCGTGGTTTTAAATGCCCTGATTCCCCTGGAAGTGAAGGAAATGCCTAGATATTTTCAGCACTCTTCCACTTCCATAGGAGATGGGTCGACACCGCCAGCCTTGAAGAAGGGCTCAGTCAGCACCTTCGACTTCCTCATCTTGCCCACAGGAACCATTGCAAGCGAGTTCGACTTTGAGTAGTTTCGGTCTTTAATTGTCTCCGTCGGAGAATCTTCAAATTGCTTCAGATTGATTTGCAAGCCCTCTCTCGTATTCGCAAAGAAAATCATATCGTCGGCAAATGCCAGGCGGGAAATCCGATGGTTACCTAAGATGTAACCGACAGCACTCACCAGGCCCCGCAGCACCTCGTCCATAATAAGATTGAATAAGAAGGGTGACAGAGGGTCACCCTGCCAGACTCTCTGATTAACCGGAATCTCCTCACCATGAAGTTGGAGTACTGTCGAGGCCTGGGAGTATAGGTTCCAGATGTAATGCACCACCACATATGGCGCACCTCTAGCCCGCAAGACGTTGATAAGGGGCAAATGATGCACCGTATCATACGCCTTGCGGACATCCAAGATCGTCACATACAGTGGGCTAAACCTTTCAGACGCATCCGCCAACACAGACAGATTCTAGGCTAAGCCGTCTTTCTGGAGGAACGCACACTGTTCTGGCGAGATTTGAAGAGTGGCCTGAAGTCTCCTACTCAGAATCTTATTGAAGTGCCTGCTCACAACAGAAGTGATGGTTATCGGCCTAAAGTCTGCAGGGTCGGCAGGTGCATACTTCTTTGGGATAAGGAACATTCTGGCTTTGAAGAGCCATGGAGGAAGGTCACCAGTTAACAGGAAGATGTTAAACAATGCAGCCTTCAATAAATCGGAGACAGAGGATCAGTCACCAGGAACAACACCATCGGGGCCTGGTGCTGATTGACCATGGATAGCACCCCTCTTAACCCTCTTTAACGGTGATTAGATCGGACAGATGGTGTGGATCTTCATCATATGGTTGAGCAACTGGTTCAAACCGGAGCCCATCACCGGAAGACAAAAGAGAAGACCACCAGTCTGCAGTCCCAGCAGGATAGATAGTACCATTTTGCTGAGCCTCATCGCCAAGGATACGAGCTGCCACCCGCGCACGGTATCGCCTCCAAAGATTTTGGATGGAAGCATAGTCTGACTTTCTTTGTTCATTTTTAGACCGCGCCACGTGTGGGTCCCTTTACCTGGGGAGAGGACTTACCCCATCCTTGACTGGTAGAACTTTTCTCAACCACCAATCGAGTGTCTGAGAAACTGGTTTCCCCTCGATGGCAAGTTCACCTGCGTCACATAACAACTCAACAAAATACACACCACTATCCACCTCGCGCAGTTCGTTCTTCACCTCGCCAATCTGCTGACGAGTTCGGTCAGAGAAAGGAATGTTCTGTGATGAACCAATGCCAGGGCTACCTGCCCTGGCAAGTGCTTCGCCACAGATGACGAGGTAAAAGAAACAGCTACAGACTGGTTATACTCATAGGCGGCAGTCGTCTATGACTTAGGCATACAAAAGCTTGTAGAATGTTCTGACAAATGTTTAAACAAATATGGAAACTATGTAGAAAAATAGAGAAACATGTAAGGAATTAAATAAAAAACGTTTTTTGAAAAAATCTGTGATGGACTGCGTTTTATAAGAAATCGGACCTTACTTTCCGAATAACCCTCGTATGATATATGTAGTTACAAGCAGTGAATTTGTTAAAAGTTTATTTCAAAGATGCTCATTTCACAGTGAACAGCATGTATCCCTGCTGACACTTACTATTTCTACCATTGAGCGCAGTTTTTATGGTACACTCGGTTATAAAGCCTTACATAAACTTCGAGGCCACTTTAGTTCCTATGAATGTGTCGTGCCTCTAAAAGCCGGTTTGCATGTATTAAGTTGTTAAGTCATTAACTAAATTTTTAATAAATCGATGCATTTAAATAATCTGTATTGTAATAAGTAGTAAGTTAAAATTTAGTGCGCAAGTAAACAAGTAGAATATAGTTCCGTCTATTTTCCGTTTAAGTTGGGAGGCGTGGCCTAATCACTTTACACGTTGGGACATGTAAAGTGGATAAGTGTGGCAGAACATGTCGTCAGCCCGTGACTATTTTGTTTGTTTTTTTGAAAATGTCGAAGTGGACGGAAGATACCACACTAAAATTTATAGAAGAATATTTGAAAAATGATTGTTTGTGGAATTGTAGAAGCCCGCATTATAGAAACAAGCTAGCTAAACAGCAAGGGCTTGCTGATTTAGTTTCAGCAATGGGGATTACCAATTTTGGAATAAAGGAAGCTGTGTCAAAAATAGAAAGTATCAGATCTACATACTCACAAGAATTAAAAAAAAAACATGGATGCGTGTACTTATGTACGCGCGTTAGAAGTTATACTTCTTTGGTGTGACTAAAAGAAAATTTGATTAGCTATGCAAAAATTTGTGTAAGTAAAATTAATTAATAAGATATATATATATATTCACAATGAATTACTAATATAAATGAAATGTTTTTCAATTNCATTTGTGTAAGTAAAATTAATTAATAAGGTATATATATATATTCACAATGAATTACTAATATAAATGAAATGTTTTTCAATTTGCTTATTACATGAACTGATTTTCTGTCGGTTTTAAATATAACTACGTGCTATTTTGTGTACCTTGCATTTGTATATAGCTAGACGATATGCGCATGCACGTTGGGTCATACCCCTACTACGTTCTCTGTCGAATTTCGTCACACTGTGCGCGCGCAACTTCCGTCACACTAAACTTTTACTCTCAACGTGCCAAAAGAAATATAACTTCAAAAAATTAAAGATGCGACAAAATCTGGTTCTGGTACTGACAATATAGATAAGCCAAATATAAAATGGTTTGATATACTACATCAAGCATTAAAATCTGTGGATATTTGTGAAACAAGAAAAACACAAAGCAATTTGGTAAGTAATATTATTGTAAATAAAAACAAATATTTAAGTGTTGTACATAATAATCTTAGATATATGTGTGATTGATTTTGTAAACAGTTCAGTGTATCATTCGCATTTGCCAATTCACCGAACCTTCTCCTACAATATAATAAGTGTAATTATCACGAATCATGCGTGCATCTCGTGTTGAATGGTCGTGGGTAGTCCTAGGTAGACCTACAAACCCTTCCGAAGGTCCATCTCTCCAGTTTCCTGGAGTAATGCGGCCGCTACGAGTGTCTTCAAAGTCTACTGTAGGAGCATTTACGTTACTTTTTGTTCTACGAAGCCAATTTCGCAGAGCACAACAAGCTTTGACAACATTATTAATTTTGTCAGGACTTACGGGGATGATCTTTCAAATACTCTGAACCGACCAACCAAAATTACAAATGCATTTTCTAATATGCATCGTGCTCTTGATAGACGATAGTTGAATACTTTTTGTTTCAAAGTTAAATTGTATCCTGGGCACTGTTTCATGAGGTACGGTTTTAATGGAAAAGCGTTATCACCAACACTTATATAATCATCTGGAAGCCAATTGTTTTCCAGAGCCGCACTTAGATTGTGGTTCCTCAACACTCCCCATCTGAGACTCTTCCATTACATCCTACATCGATTTAACTGAGACAATAGTCGTCGTCCACTGCTGCCATAATCACTATACTGTTTGAATGCGTGTAGTTATAATAACAGCTTCCTGAACCAGGGCGAGCTTTGAGCACAACATGCTTGCCATCGATAGCACCGCTACATCCAGGAAATTTACATTTTCTACGAAATCCTGATTCTATTGTATTCCAATCCGCGCTTGTGGTAGGAGTCTGAAAACAAAAATGTTTATAAATAAATATTTCTGTGAACTAAATTTTCTTTGTTGCAGGACAATAATGAAAATAATTCTCTTAATCGAATTACTAGTGATGAACAGCCAAGCAGAATGTACTGGGGAATAACAGTTTGTGACACCAAACCCGACTAACGCCAGTCGTAAAAGAAGACTCCGGGAGTTGCATTCACTGGTTAGTATAGTGGGTAGCATCACCAATACTATGAACACTACTCCTACAGCAGCTACCGAACACGAGTTTGACCTTTTTCCAAGAAGTGTTGCAAGCACAACGGCACATACAACATTATTGGTGTCAATTGCGTATACAAGAATTGACGAGCGGAAGTACACCTTCTCCAATGCATTCTACTAGTCGTTTTACTCCATCGCCTTCTTCAACTGCCCCTTATTATGTTGAACCTCCAGCGCCATCTCCATTGTGGATCACACACCAACCAGCTTATTCTGAGAACTGTGTAGTTTCGCCATCTCCACCAACCTGCGCCTCTGACAACGCTGTCTACAATAACCAATCCCCCCCTGCCTCGTCTTCGCTGAATCACAAAATACTATTACAGTATATTCCCAAGCTGGCGATGCGTCACAAAGTATTATTGGACACGATATTTTATCAGAAGCATTAGCTTCTATTGTAGACAAGAAGTAATAAATGTAATGTTCTTCTGTTAATTTCACGAAATTTGTTATCTTTATTGTAACATCCTTTACATAATTTTGAGAAGTGGTTTGTTGATTCTGATAATATTTGATTAATACGAAAGTCGTTTTTCTTACCTTTGTAAAATCCTTCAAACCTTGGTACATAGCTTCACAGACATCATGCAGCATTACTGATATACTAAATTTAGATACTCTAAAAAAGTGAGACAGACTGCGAAAACTATTTCCAGTTGCCAGAAAATATAATACAACATGTAATTTTAATTTTGCTTCTAATGCGCATCGCATTACAGTATCTGATTTTTGTATCATAGGTTCAACTTTAGACAGCAAGTAATCAAAAGAGTCTTCTGATATCTTCAGTGTAAAATAATACTCTTGTTTGTCTTATCCTGCTAGCTCATGAAACAAAGTCGTACTTGCACCATATTTATTTCTCCTAGTAATGCATTTTATCACCCACAGTCTTTTAGGTATTCTCTCTTCCCTTATTATCTCATATTTTACTTCATCCAAAATCTCACTTAATACGAATTTAATCACCGAATTTACGACTTGAAGACGTAGGTCGTCCATCTTGAGCGAACTAAATAGCTTAACTAAAACCACGTGCAAACGCCGGGCCTATCGAAATTAACTAAATTTTAAGTTAACTTTTAAGTTAATCACTTAACGTAATACGTGTAAACCAGCCTTACGGGTCACGACCCGCATTTAGGGTGTCCGCGGCATAATCGACGTCGAAGAGCGGTGATCGAGTGACGAGTGTGACGGACGGCNACGACCCGCATTTAGGGTGTCCGCGGCATAATCGACGTCGAAGAGCGGTGATCGAGTGACGAGTGTGACGGACGGCGGTAATTCGAAGACGACGTGTCCGGTGATTAATCCACAATCTGAGGGGTCAAAGAGTGTGACGTACATGTCGACAGCCGTCGATGGCGGGATGATTGAATGGGGCCGCCTTCATTACACCAGCTGCCACAAATCCACACTTCAACCTGTTATAACCGCTCTAATCCGGAAAAAAACCGTATACTGGAGAGGGAAAATGGGGCAGATTACTCATGCGAGCTGCTCAGTAGCCACTCTCTGTGTTCCCACAGTGACCGTAGCAGCATCTAATACGTGGCGGACGTTGACATTCGCCGTTGGGTTTTTTCGGGGTACTCCCGTTTAACGTCAGCACTGCATTCCGTAGCTGCTCCATCTCCGACAGTTAATTGAGCGCCGCCTGGTTCCGTCACACATCTATAGGATGAGGAACATTCCGCGTATTGAACGACGCTCACGCGAGACCGCGCAGTCCTTTGTACGCCCGTGCCTCGGATGTTTCTTCATCCGCTGCTGCCCCTTACGGCTCGGCTTCACCCCTTTGCACAATTTCTTCGTTTCCGCGTCATAATTTCGGATTCGTAGTAATTACTGACAATGTAAGATTATAGAATATTTACATTTTACGAGTTGTTTAATAAATTTTTTTGCGTAATTTTAATTGTTNACTGACAATGTAAGATTATAGAATATTTACATTTTACGAGTTGTTTAATAAATTTTTTTGCGTAATTTTAATTGTGTGTTTATCTGCTTGTAAATCTCGAGGAAATATAAATACAATATAAATAAGTTCTTGAGTTTTTGCAAGCAGATAACACACAATTAAAATTACACATAAAAATATTAAGCAACTCATAAAATGTAAATTTTTTTNGTTTTTGCAAGCAGATAACACACAATTAAAATTACACATAAAAATATTAAGCAACTCATAAAATGTAAATTTTTTTAAATCGTATATTGTCAGCAATTACTATGCATCAGAAATAATGACGCGAAAACTAAGAATTTCCTTACAGGGGTGAAGCCAAGCCATAAGTGGAACCTTCCCCTGCAATTCTGGATTATTGGTTTTCCTAGTTTGTTTATGTTTTAAAAAGAAAATTCCGTAAGTACTCCTATACCCAACTAGCTACTGAATGCACTGCAATGTAAGGTCAACGATTGAGCTACGAACTTATAATTAACGCCGCAATATTAATTATTCCAAAATTCTGTTAAATCAATATTACCAAGCAAATACAAGTTCCTTGTTCAGTCGTTACGCCTGTACTGCTGTATAACGTGAATAACTAGTCAGGTATAGGGGTACGTTCGGAATTTTCTTTTTAAAACCCAAACGAGCTAGGAAAACCTATGATGCAATATGGCGGAGGAAGGTTCCTCTTAAGGCTCCCGCATACCTGGAGCTTTTTTCCCCACATTTGAGGCCTAGAAGCGCGGAAGCGATAAGGACGAGACTGCCACGCGCGTCGAATGCGCCATCGCCGCTAAGCGCTAGTTTCTGAACTAGCGTGCAGTATTACTGAAGCGTATCTATGGGACTTTCAGTGGTGACCCTATTATTTTATTGGTGGAAAGTCTGTAGGAACGTTCAGTGCAGGGCCCTTGTTTAGTTTCGTATGCATCTGAAGCATATATTGAGCTACAGCGCTTTGAAAGAGCAGTTTTTAGCCGTTTTGGAGAACTCTGAAGTGGTGTTTCTAACGTGCGTGACATTTTGAAAGCACCAACAGCTTTCGTCTGAAGTGCTATGTTCTTTTCGTGTAACTGCAAATTGTACGCACATTTAACAGTTTCGTGGGAAACGATGTATTTCAAGCACTCTGCAACGTATTACAAACGCCAGGTAGGCGTGAGCCTTAAGCTGGAAGTGATCACACCAGTCGGTCGGCGTGAACTAGAACTGACGCAAGAGCCCTCGTGAACCACTGTACGGAGGCCGTGGAGCAATAATGCTCTGTGGTGCACCATGGCTCTGAAGTTCGGCGTAGGGTGTAGGGACTCGAGCCGCATGCACACGACTTTGTTTTATANACACAGCTGGCGCTATACATACCAAACTGATAACATCGTCTTCTACTACCACGCTGCACAACGTAACGTATTTTTTTTTTTTCGGACAAGTAATATTCACGCGCGGAATAACTCTCGCCTAACTGTACTCGGCGCCTGTCCTGAACTGAAAAACTCAACCCCTTCATGCAGCGGCAATGGACTCTCCCGATATGTCCGACGCGTTTTCTACATCTGCGCATTATTTTCTCATTTTGATTCCACTACACCCCACGCCTGGCGGTATGGATTCGCTACTTGTTTCCTATCAAGTTTGCTATTGGTTCCGAGCCATGCATTGGCGTGTCTAACTAAGGCCCAACTGCAAAGGTGACTTCAGTGTACACGGGATTAACGTTTAGCTCGTACTGAGATGAATTCGCGAACATTTCTTGTCTCTTCACATCTCACTAGGGGCTGACTGTTCGCAGTAAATTCGGGAGTTTCTGAAAACCCTGCTCAGAACCTACTTTTCCAACCATTCATAGGTTTCCACCACATGGAAAATTACCAGTGTATTGGACCCGATCACTTTATTCCTATGCCGATCAAGTGAAATTGGTAGTATCGTTAAAAGAAGTACTAATATGATTATGCTTATTATTATGTGCATAAAACAAACAAAAAAATAAATAAAATTATTTTGGAAACCACAAAACTTAAACTTAGGTCTTTTAATACGATGTTAAGACATGTAATTGCTTTCTCTAAATCGCTGCCAACTTAAGGGCTACTGAAAGGTATCACAGTGCCCGAATTATCGAAACATAAAGTCAACAAATAGACTTTGAAGTACTTAAAATATTTTTATGTGTTAGATTTACTGAGAAGATTTCTGAATGTAGGCAGCTTGTACAGAATGTGGACGCGAACCCAAGTAATGTGTCGCCCACCAAGAACACTAGATTGGACTGGGGGGGGGGGGGCATGTAGCTCCGCGCGTGACGAGAGCTACACGAACACAGGGCGAGTGCGCCATCGAGCTGGCGGCGAAAACAAAAACACGCCGCGTCTACAATTTACAAAGCCACCTCCGTGTAAATACTGCTCGCCACCAAATAATGCAGCCGCGCCGCCGACCTCGTCCGCACAACAAAAAACAGCGATGAAATATATATTACTGTTGCTAATGCACCTCGTCGTAAAACCACGACACATGCGGGGAAAACCACACGCGTTGCGCGTATGCTAATAAGTACACTCCCCACGTCACTCTTCATCATCTTCACCATTTTAACGCGAAGTTAAATTTCACTTTTGTGACTGAATTATTATCATAGTTTAATTGGAATTCATTTCGTCTGTTGAATACAGAATAGAGACAGTGCTAAGTGTTTTTTTCTTGACACACTTGCTGGATTATGATTCAGTTCTCCTAATGTAAATTTATTTTCTTTTTTTTTTCTTTTTGATAGATATAAGTTTTTTCGTTTATAACAGTGTGTATGTATGTGTTATGCGCCAAACCCAGGACAGTAATTATGTATGCGATTTTTTCAGTTACATTTTTTTCTATATTGTTGATTGCTGTGTTACTCTTTCCTGACATTTTATTCTTTCGTATTTCTACACAGGAACAAAAAAAATCAATTTTTAAAAATGCAAAGCTGTTCGGCGTAATTATATTGTTTGCAAATGTTTTCTCCTTTCGTTGTTTAGTTCTTTGCTTGTGGTCTTCATAGACAGTGTACGCAGTCACTTAAGTCATGTTTGTAAGTAGAGGCCGTTTCGTGTAAGCGAAATATGAATGTAAACCTGCGAAAACCGTAGCCCTGAAGTTAACTGAAATCACAAAGATTAACTTTTTTTATGGTATGCGGATTACCATATCAGTGCTTTCACAATTTTAATTTTTGTACTTCCGCACTAGAAGCATGTAAACTGTTGCGAATTTCAAATTTTGTGACCAGCTTTTATATATTTTGTTAGGAATCTAAGAAGCAAAAATCGATCCTTTCCAAAAAGTAAATATATTAATGATGGATACAGCCAGAAATTCTGAAAGATTATTTAGCGTACTTTCCTCCATAACACGTGTAATCACATTCCGTACAATCTACACATGAATTGTGAAGTACTACTACAGCTCGTGATATACTCGCCTGTAAATACTTGAAGAGTTCCCATGTAGCTAATAGGGTAAGTTTGTGAAACAATGTTTACTGATAAATTATTTTTAAGTCGTATGTCAGCTTCCATGCTAAACCATTGTTTATAATATTAAAATATTTATTGTATTATTAATTAAGGATAGCACTAATTCCTAATTTATGAGGGTATTACGAAACTGGTTTATATAGGAATGCCCACAGTATATTACCAAGTCCGACAAGTATAGGCAAAATTTGGCTTTTCCAGTGAACTAAGGCTTTGAAGACGACAGACGGGTTCGTCAGAACATTGGAGATGGCATTCCAGTCTACAAAGACGTCGACAATCTTCCTACTGGGGAAATTTGCTGAAATATTTGTGAAGAATGCATATTGCACTGATCAGGAAACAACCTCAGATGAAGAGTATCAAGTTTTCTTCTGACGGAGGAGCAAGTTCTCAAGAAGAAGGCTTTATTGAAGGTTATGTTCCTGTGAGGCGGCCAGTTCGTCAATGTAAACACAAGGAATGTGCAGGTTATGAGGTATACATGGCATTTAACAATAATCTTCTAACCCCTGAAGAAGCTATGGAAAGTCCAGAGGTCCAAATGAGGAAGAGAACCATGCAAGAAGGGTTGGAAGCTTTCCGGAAGAGTGACACGTTCGAGTGGGTCGAAGCTCCACCAAAAAAAAAAAAAAAAAAAAAAAANAATTGTATAGAAAAACATCCGCGAAGCACGTTACATGCCCCACAATTATTTCATATGTTAACCCCGAAAAGCGAAAATTTTGGAAAATCCAAAAAAAGGCTCAAATGAGTACAAAATGCTTTAATTGAATGCTTAAACGTTATCTAAAACAGTTTCTGCTATAAATTTCAAGAAAATGGTATTTATTATAATTATTTGAAAATGGGAGTTTCTGGTACACCTGTTTATCGTGGTTGCGGCCACTGCACTAGTACCTCCTGAAGATGGACACAATTAGCCTTCCTGTAACATGAGTTAACAGCATTGGAAGTACCTGGCCTGGTTTGTATGACACATGTGTGTGCGTCAAAGCTCCACCTGGGAAGAAGCCTCGGAATGTAAACAGTGTTTTTAACATAAAAAATCCCGAAGATGTCTCCGAGATATGACTCCTCTTGTTGTCAAGGGCTGTTCCCAGAGAAACTATTTGACATTAAATAAACTTTCGCCACTGGTAAGGTATTATTCTTGAAGATAATTATTTCCTCTTGCATCAAAGGACCATTTTCTGATCCGCCATATGAATGTCAAAGCAGTATATCTGAAGGATAATTAGAAGAGGAGATTTTGTCATCACTCCCAGAAGTTTTACAAAGACCAGAAAAGTATAAAATTTAGAAGTTAAAGAAGATCATAGTTTATGGCCTGAAACTATAGTTGCAGGAATAAATGTCTGTGAAAATTTTTAACTGAATTATAGCTGACCCAATCCAATGCAGATTTCCGTTCATACTACAGAAGAAACTGCTGTCTGGGTAGATTATTAGTCTTTGCAAATATACTTTCAATAATGACACCCATAACAAGAGGACTACAATCTCTGTTTGAGATTAAAGACCTTGGCGAAGCAAAGCAATGCCTTGGTACGAAGAACACCAGCTGAAATAGAGTGAAGCTTTGGATCGACCATTCAACGTACTCCCAAAGAATTCTAAAAAATTTTTTTATAAATATTAGCATGAATGATTGCAAGATGGCATCCACTTCCGTGGAGACGGGAGCCAAGCTGACACCATCTACTGACAATGAAGGCATTGCTTAGGAGGTGCCTTACATTGAGGCTGTAGGTAGTATTTTGTATCTGACTGAAACATCCGGATTGGACATTCCATTTGCTACCAATACCATGAGTAAATTTAATAAGATAATTGAAGGACGCTCAAAATTTCAAAATAAAATGTTCGAAATCTGGAAATTTTAATTTAGAATGTTTTAGTTATCCTTACTGGTGTAATGAGTTAGGCAGAAGGTATTCGATAACAGAAAGTCAGTTCAAAGTTATGGGAAGTATGCTACCTTGATATACTAAAAAGCTGAGAATGGTAGTTTTAAGCACCGTAAAGGTTGAAAACATGACTTTATAATTTACAATACAGTGAGTTTTGTGGTTAAGAATGCTGTTAGGTGAACTTGAGCCTAGTGAAGTAACTGGAACTACCAAGAATTTTGTATCACTACTTGAAACAATTAATTGAGCAAACAATTGTATAACAAGTAAAGAGAGTGCAAAGTCGTACGTTAAAGAAATACTAAACAGAATATTTCAAACCCTTTACGAAATTTTAAGAAGGTACTTATATCATTGCAGCAGTACTTTTAGCTCACATGAACAACAAATAGTTGTATTTAAATTGTGCAGCTTACTTGAGTATGTCAAAGTAAGCCGATACTATGCTAGGTTATTTTAAAACTTCATGCGAGTCTGATTCGTGCTGGTCTGTTTGAATTTTTTAAGCGTATAAAGTTGCGATCATTACTGGTTATTACATTGCTTACTAATGCGTTTCCTCATTTACATCTAGCTGAATTTTGTGTATTATATAATTCCAATATTTTATGAGTAGAACACAATTTTCATTATACACTGAAGAGCGAAAAAAAAACTGGTATAGGCGAGCGTACGCAAATAACAGAGGTATGGAACCAATCAGAGTAACGCGATGCGGTGGGCAGCGCCTATATAAGACAACAAGCGTCTGGCAAAGTTGCTAGATCCGTTACTGCTGCTACGATGGCAGGTTATCAAGATATAAGTGAGTTTGAACGTGGTGTTATAGTTGGTGCACGAGAGATGGGACAAAGCATCTCCGAGGGAGCGATAACATTTGGGTTTTCGCGTACGACCATTTCACGAGTGTAACGTGAATATCGGGAATCCGGTAAAACATCAAATCTTCGACATCGCTCCGGCCGGGAAAAGATCGTGAACGAATGGGACAAACGACGACTGACGAGAATCATAAAACGTGACAGACGTGCAACCCTTTCTCAAATTGGCTCTGATTTCAATGCTGGGGCATAACAAGTGCCAGCGTGCGAACTATTCAACGGACCATCATTGATATGGGCTTTCGGAGCCGAACGCCCACTGGTGTACCGTTGTTGACTGCACGACACAAAACTTTAAGCCTCGCCTGGGCCCGCCAACACCGCCATTGGACTGTTGATGACTGGAAACACGTTGCCTGGTCTGGCGAGTCTCGTTTCCAATTGTATCGGGCGGATGGACATGTACGGGTGTGGAGACTTCCTCATGAATCCATGGATCCTACATGTCAACCGGGGACTGTTCAAGCTGGTGGTGGCTCTGTCATGGTATGGAGCGTGTGCAGTTGGCGTGAAATGGGATCCTTGATACGTCTAGATTCGACTCTGACAGGTGACAGATACATAAGTATCCTGTCCGATCACCTGCACCCATTCAGGTCCATTGTGCATTCCGAGGGACGTGGACAATTCCAGCAGGACAATGCGACACCCCACACGTCGAGAGTTACCACCGAGTAGCTCCAGGAACACTCTTCTGACTTTAGACACTTTCATTGGCCACTTAAATCACCAGACATGAACATTATTGAGCATATCTGGGATGCCTTGCAACGTGCTGTTCACAAGAGATCTCCACCGTCTCGCACTCCTACGGATTTGTGGACTGCCCTGCAGGATTGATGGTGTGAATTGCCTCCTGCATACCTCCAGACATTAGTCGAGTCCATGCCACGTCGTCCAGCAGCACTTCTGCGTGCTCGCGGGGGCCCTACACGATTGAATGCAGGTGTACCAGTTGTTTTGGCTCTTCAATGTACATACCACCCTTTTGCTAATCAACACAACATAACATAAAACCTTTCAAACACAATGATCTGACAAAAATAAATAAAAGCTGAGTTTGTAGTTTCAAGTATGGTTTAATAGAATAAATAATTGTAACTTCCAATAGGTCTCGTACCAAAACAACAGAGATGTGACAGGTGGCACCAGTCAACATGACTACAAAACTAATTATTGCACAAAATTGTCGTGTCCAAATAGAAATGTATTAATTTAAACCTTGCAGAACGTTTACTCTCGGCTTAGTGTCAGGGTTAAACGCTCGATTCTGCAAGTAGGTTTGCCGACGGTATAGCATCAGTTTCAAAAACTTAAATTACCACCTCGGTACTGAAACTGTTACTTATCCTCCATATTCTATGAAAATATGCATGAGCTAAGAACCAGGTGGGAGGCATCTACTTCATTGTTCTTTTCTTAATGTTCACGAGCCTGCATGTACCTCTGTAGTCTAAGCACATAATCGTAACGGCCACGTATCAACGTAAATATCTGAATTTACCGTAAAATACCACATGCAGAGCTCTCGTCGTAATAGATTGTGACGAAACCACTTGTCACAGTATTCATAATCAGCTATTTTATTTTAGCCTATCGTTGTTCGCAGAAAATAAACTGTTGTTCAGCGGAACTCCTACTGGACTGCTGGTGGCAGGAATTTAAGGTGTGACGTTGAAATCGGCGGAGTTGGCAACTGCAGTGTATCAACCTCCACACCAGACAACACAGGTGGTGGATGTAGCTGGGTCGAAATCCTGCTGCCAGCCTCTGATCATGAATGTGAACGGAGAGATTTGATGAGCCGACTCGTATTCTGATAGAAATGTATCCTCTTTCTTGAAATATTGACGCAGGGCGCCGGGAGTTGTTTTTGGGTCCTCTGGTTAGGAAAGTAAGATGGTGGTGAATTGAAACTGGTTGCATATAATGGTTGTGGTGGTAGTCATACTAGTTTTGCTGAAGGAAGTGCAAATCTTAAAATATTTGGTGATAGGATGATGATGAATAGTAGTGTGCCATGACCGGAGAGATACTGTTGGTGGTTTCGCCGATATTAGTAAAACTGTTCTGGGCCATGTCTTAATTTTATCATATTTTTCTTTGAGCCAGGTTATCACTTACATCAATCATTTGGTTCGGTGGTTTGAATCCACTGACGATCACAGCCCATTTCGGTTGTAACATTATTGACGATAACGTTGCATTTGATTAAGGCAGCGTCTATTTGGATTGGACGAGTGGCTATATCATTATGTTTATTGGTCATGAAAAATGGCACAAGGAACCAAGTGATCACAAATATTTATGTGCAAATTTTATTTTGTTGTGTAACGGCTGGTTTTAAGCTTGGTAATCGTGACCTGTGCTTAATAACGGTGAACAGTAAGATAAATACCATACGATGAATTGAAATAGTTTTTGAGAGTATAATGTGCTAATCAGGGAATATAGGAGGTAGCTGTGATCAGGAGTTATTAGATTCGTTTTCAGATTTTGAGAGTCATGTCATCAGCATTGGTATTGAAAGTAAGCACTCTATCCCTAGACCACACCAGTTCGATCATAAAGTGTTTTTTTTTTTTTTTTTTTTTTTGTAAAATGACTATAAGGCAAGATTGCTACTAAAATAAAGCTTTGGGTAAATTGTTTAAGAAACGAAGAATTATTATCTCTTGGAATATGCTTACTTCTCTGCATACGATTAGGGTGTTGCGATTTTAATTTATTATTCGTATTCTGACCATCTTTATTGGAGGTGAAACTGTTGTAATATAATATACAATGCAATATTAAAAGTTTGTTATATTTTTAAGATGGCAACACTGTAAACAAATGATTAGCTATCAAGCTACCGTTGGAGTGTCATGGCGCTATGTGCCTTGTTGAAATTACATTGTTCTTTCGTAAAAACTAATAAATAGTTTATTCAAGTGATCCGGAGTATTTCTTTATAAAATCTACAGGTTATGGGCCCAGACACCTAATCTTGTATGGTTGAAGTAAAATAGTGCACGTAAATACTGCAACAACAGTTGTTTAATATCGTCGACGTAAGAAGTGTCGTTTGAGGTTAGTACGACCAAGCGGCGGCGTGGCGAGAAGAAAAAACTTGTTCAGAACGGACAAGGAAGGAAGGTTTTTTGCAGGAAGGAAGGAAGAGCAAGATGGATGGCATGGCACATCAAAGTACAGTTATTAAACTGGAAGGCGCCAAGAACTGGAACATCTGGAAATTCCAAACGTCAGTTTTACTGCGAGGTCAAGGGTTATATGATGTGGTCAAAGGTCGCACCTTGAAGCCAGGGGTTGTTAGGGAGAAACCAGCATGGGAAAGTATGGATGCGAAGGCTCAAACCTTACTGGTCACGAGAATGTCAGAAGATGTGATGCTGCATATTATCACATGCACTACTGCTGCGGAGATGTGGCGAAAATTACTAAGTGTATATGAACAGAGAAGTGAAACAAATATTCACATAATACAACAGCGATTCTTTCAATATAAGTATGAAGAAGGTACAGAAATGTCGGTTTTCCTGTCGAAAATTCAAGAAATGCAGAATCAGTTAAAACAGATGGGTGAAGAAATCTCGGATAAATTGGTCATAACAAAAGTGATAATGTCACTGCCCGACGGCTATAGAGATTTTGTATCAGCTTGGGAGTCGGCACCGGATGATAAACAAACTTATGAAAACCTGGTAGCTAGATTAAGGATCGAGGAAGATCGAGGAAGAAAGATTACATGAGAAAGGAGGAGCAGCGCAGTCTTCAGCTTTCGTCGCTAAAAAAAGGGACAAGATAAATATTAAATGTTTCACGTGCAATAAGTTTGGACATTATGCAAGTGAATGCAGAAGTAATAATAATTCAATGGAAAATCGAGACAGTCGTAATAACCGGTCAGACAATAAATGTTTTTATTGTAATAAATCCGGCCCTAACAAGAATCAGTGCCGCTTCAAGAAAAACAAGGATAGTAACGCGTTTGTGGTGTCAAACTCCTTCGAAAAACAATATCAAGAAACAGAGTGGTTAATTGATTCCGGCGCAAGTGAACATATGTGTTGCAAACGTGAGTTGTTTACCTCATTCACGAGTTTATCAAATAAATTCGTAATCTTGGGTGACGGAACGCAAATTAGTGCACAGGGGCGCGGACAGATGGCGGTACAAGTCTCAAATGGCAAAGAATGGATTGACACAACCATAGACAACGTGTTGTACGTGCCTGATTTAAAAACAAATTTATTCTCTGTGCAATGCGTCACTGCAAGAGGTTATGTCATGATGACAGATGAAAACTTATGCAAATTTTACAAGAAAAATAAGTTGTTGGCAATCGCGGAACGAGCTGGAAATATGTATTACCTGAACTTTCGCTATAAATGCGGGGTAGCAGGTACTGCACAAGTCAAGTCGGACATAAATGAGTGGCATGAAAAACTTGTTCATCAAAACATGATGTACGTGAAAAATGTTCTGAAAAACAATAATGTTACCGTAAACGATAGCTGTGTTGGGAAATGCGAAAGTTGTTTAGAAGGGAAAATTCATCGTTTACCTTTTTCTAACAGTGAAAGTAAAACAACGAGGACGTGTGAGTTAATTCATGCCGATACCTGTGGCCCCATGGAGGAAACATCTGTGGGAGGTTCGAGGTATTTTGTGGTGCTTAAAGACGACTATTCAAAATATAGAAATGTTTACTTCGTCAAAGGAAAACATGAAGTGAAAAAATGCATCGAGAAATTTATAAACAGAGCGGAAATGAAACTGGAAATAAAGTGAAGTATTTCAGAAGCGATAATGGATTCGAGTTTGTAAATAAGGAGGTGGAAGGATTGTTTCTCAACCGGGGAATAATACATCAACGCACAGTCCCTTACACACCTGAACAAAACGGCAAGGCAGAGAGAGAAAATAGAACACTTATTGAATCTGCTAGAACCATGCTATGCGCTAAAAATCTGCCTAAGTCATTGTGGGCGGAAGCAATTAATACGGCAGCGTATGTTTTAAATAGAACTGGGAAGAGCACTGAAGTTGATAAAACTTCATACGAACTGTGGACAAAGAAAACTTTTGATATTCAAACATTAAAAATATTCGGTTCACCTGTGGTTGTCCATGTCCCTCAAGAAAAAAGGAAAAAGTGGGACTCTAAAGGAGAAAAAGGAATAGTAGTTGGTTACGGAGAAGACGTAAAAGGGTACAGAATATTTTTCCCACACAGGAACACTGTAGAAGTAAAACGGGACATTGTGTGTATAGAGCAAGAAAAGACACAAGAAAAACAGCAGTTGGTAACGTGTGAAGTGGAAAATTTGGTGTCAGAAGAAACCATATGCGTACCAGATACAAATGGGAGGGATGTTGATGAAGAACTGAGCTGTGAACAAGAACGGAGACCGTCAGAAAGTCAAGTCGAGACCGAAGGTAGTGATTATGAACCATGTTACAGTGGTAAAGAAACAGAAACTGAAGTCACCATCTCCTCAGAAGCTGACGATGCACTACAAAGTTCACCAGATACTCACCAAGATCAGCGGAGAAGCAAACGAGCGAGAAACCAAACGTCGTTCTACAAGTGTAACAATATTTATTCGATGGATGAGGCACCAAAGACGTACGAAGAGGCAATAAGAAGAGAAGATGCAAGTAAGTGGAAAGAAGCTATAAGTAGGGAATTACAGACTCTGAATGAAAACAATACATGGGAGGTGTGCGATACTTCTGTAAATGAAAAGACTGTAAGCAGTAAGTGGGTTTTTAAGATAAAGAAAACTGGTAATGATATACAGTATAAAGCTAGGTTGGTAGCTAGGGGTTTTGAACAAAATGATGACTTGAATTTAAATGAGATTTATGTACCTGTGGCTAAATTGTCAACTTTCAGATTATTCACAGCTATAGCAACCGAGCGTAACTTACCTATTTTATGAAGAAATTTTTATTCATTTACCAGATGACAATATTTTTATCATCAAAATAGGCCCCAAGTTAAACAAATCTTTGTATGGTCTAAAAAAATCACCCAAATATTGGAATGAAAATTTCAACTCAGTTTTAACTACAGGAGGCTTTGTGAGGTCACAGTGTGACTCATGTCTTTATTCAAAGTGTAATGATAAAGATCAAATGTATATTCTAATATACGTTGACGATTTGTTAATTTTTGGCACAAATGAGAACCAAATTTCTGATGTCAAACTAATGTTACAGAAAGAATTTAAAATGAAAGATTTGGGTTTAGTATCTGATTTTCTTGGAATAAATGTCAAACAAAACTTAGAAAGTGGTGTAACCAAATTAAGTCAGAAAAGCTATTTAGAAAATGTATTGAGGAAATTCAAAATGGAAAACTGTAAGCCAATGTCAACCCCCATGGACCAAAATTTTAATGCTAAAATGTTTGAAAATAAGGAGTGCCAAACAGATCAAAATATTGAAAATGTATGTAGACAAATGATAGGATGCTTAATGTATGCTGTCTCAGGCACAAGACCAGATCTGTGTGTAGCTGTTTCTATATTAAGCCGATACCAAAACAATGCAAACGATGTACTGTTAACGGCTTTAAAAAGGGTATTAAGATATGTAAAACATACTATTGATTATAAATTGGTTTATAAATGTAATGATAATTCGCTAATGGGTTACTGCGATGCTGATTGGGCAGGAGATCTCAGAGATAGAAAATCTACCACTGGCTATTGTTTCATGTATTCAAATTGTTTGATTTCATGGTGTTCAAAGAAGCAATGCTCTGTAAGTCTCTCATCAACTGAGTCTGAATACATAGCAATTAGTATGGCAGCTAGTGAAGCATGTTGGTTACAAAATTTGTTAAATGATTTTAGGGTAAAAATTGTTGACCCGACTACAATTTTTTGTGACAACCAGTCCGCAATATCGGTTGCAAATACAAGTAGTGTCAAGCGGTTAAAACATATCGATATTAGATTTCACTATATTAAAGAATTAATAATAAAAGGTAGAGTGTCTCTGAAATATGTAAAAACTGAAGAACAGTTAGCTGATATGTTTACAAAAGCCCTAAACAAAGAGTTAATTTTTAAATTCACTAATCAGTGTGGAGTAACCATGCAAATTTATTTGTGTAAAATTTAGGTAAATATTGCATTGAGGGTGGGTGTTGTAATATAATATACAATGCAATATTAAAAGTTTGTTATATTTTTAAGATGGCAACACTGTAAACAAATGATTAGCTATCAAGCTACCGTTGGAGTGTCATGGCGCTATGTGCCTTGTTGAAATTACATTGTTCTTTCTTAAAAACTAATAAATAGTTTATTCAAGTGATCCGGAGTATTTCTTTATAAAACCTACAGAAACCTTAGCAAAAGAAAAACATAGTTTAGAATACGAGTATATTATGTCGGTATCGTAACTTTTAAAACAATCCAGTCTAATATTTTACAGTAAGCAAAACATGTTATCTCTGCTGGCTTTCTAGTAGAAAGGTGCAAAATATGTATCTAACGAACAGGTGCATTACAGTAATGGAAAAGGCGATGTTATTTTGTAAGTACAGTCATCTGGAAATTATAGCCCATGCTCATATTTTAAACACTTATTTTATAATGTGTGCAGTACGAATGCAAAATTACAGTATAATGAGAAGCAGGATAAGCTATTACATTAGAGCTTGGACTATAACCATGCGTATATGATATATTTACGTAACACTCCTACGCGCTTAATATACGCGAGCATTGTGCCTGGATTGAAACCACTCCACGCACTGAGAAGTTTGTACTTTCAAAGTTTTATAAACACAGAAAAGATGCTTCGTTGAAAATTCTCAGAAACGATGACCGTTATTGGCATCATATGTCTTCAAAATTGTATTACATGCATACACACAACCGAGCGCATAGACCCATCTTCCTAAGAAAAGTACGCTATCAGCAAGGGTTTTTTGTAACATTAAATCAATTTATCACTAGCGAACGATAATTCTCCACAGTGACCAGAGAAATGATGGTTCCGAAGTTAGTCTGGGACGAGGTATCGAAGCGGATAATCTGAGGATGTAGCGCCAACAGAAGTTAGAAAGATAAGGACAAGGACGCGGAAACTTCCGTGTTTCAACCAGTGGGAATATCGCCGCGATAAGAAGTTATGCGAGCAAGAGACAGTAAGCAATTACACTTCACCTCAAATATATACATGCACTATGCCTTTAAAGCTGATACGGGGTGATTATCGTCGGGCAACAATCGCCCGGTTTATTTTCCATTGGTATAAACCAAAGCGTTCCTAGATCAACTAGGGTGGTTGGACTGTTGACAGTAGAGGAGTGTAGTGTAGTTAAGAGATCTGGGCGACTCTTGACATCAAGGTCTTAAGAGCCGATGAGGGTGAGGCGAGGCGAATGCGGAGGAAACGGGAGATCCGCGAGAAAACCTGCCGACCAGCGGCATCGTCCGGCACGATTCCCACGTGCAAAAATCTGGGAGCGACCCCGCCGGGAATAGAACCCGGTTAGCCTAGGTGGGGGGAGAGTGGTCTAACCACTGCATCACCGTGGCCCCCCTGTCGACAGTCGTCGTGCAGTTGCTGCTCACTGCTGACGATTGTCTCTGGACCAATAGTCGGTGCTATCAAGTATTATGGATTTTCCGTAATTACTACTGATTTTAATGTACAGTTACGGAATTACGGAGGCTTGCTTGTTTATTACGGAAATTGATAGTCGTGACAATGCGTCTAAAAATGTTCGTATTTCTTTAGTGCGTACATATTTACGGTACGATGTATTGTCTGCCGTACGGTAAATATCGTACTCTTACCAGAAACTTGCAAGCGAGTCGACAATTTCGGTATTCTCGGCAAACAGCGCGATCAATTCGGTATCACGAGCAGTAAAGAGCGTGGCAACACTGGCGACACCGCATCACTACTCACAACAGTGCTCGTTTTCTCTTTCCATTGTTTGTTTACTATGTTATCGTTATGTGTTTATTGAACATGAAGCGTGCTGCGGATCCGTGTGCATCAGCGAACAAGGTTTTACAGAAATATCGTGATAGTTACACAAAAGAATGGCCGTGCCTTGTTCCATCAAAAATATCGGAGGCACGTTTTCTGTGAAGTGTGCAGCTACGATTTTGTTATCGCGCACGGACGAGACGACTGCCGGTGCCATGTTGAATCTAAGACGCACAAAGATCACGGTAAAGTGCAATCTGCTCACAAAACAACTTCATCTTTTTTTGTAAACAGCTGTGAACATGAATCTATCAATGCTGAAATGTTATTCACATCGTTTCTTGTGGAACACAACACTCCACTGACCATGCTGATCATCTCTTCCGGGCAATGTTCCCAGACTCGGCAATAGCGAAAAAATATGGTTGTGCAAGGACTAAAACTTCCCGCCCTAGTTCTCTTTATGTCGAGTCAGACCAAGGAAGAAATTGCCTCTGTGTTGCGAATTTCAGCATTTTCTCTATCAACTGATGGGAGCACTGACAAAAACGCCGTTAAATTGTATCCTGTCGTAGTTTCTTTTTTTAACGAAAAACTAGGGCAAGTTTGTACTCTGCTACTATCGTTACTCGAATGCACAGACAATACACGTGAAGGCATTTTTTCTGTCATGGATAAAGAATTAGTTTCTTTAGGAATATGTTGGGAAAACTGCATTGCTTTTTCTTCCGACAATGCAAACACTATGATAGGTGCCAACAAAGGAGTTTTCTCATTTTGTAGGGCTAAACATCTGTCCACCATTCTTCAGCGTTGTTCTTGTCATTTAATTCATTTGGCTGCACAAAAAGCTTCTGTTCAGCTTAGTATTAATGTTGAACAATTTTTGGCCCAGGTGTTGGAGAAAAGTAGTAATAGACTAAACAACTTGAAGTTACATCAAGAACTCTGTGGGAATAAACCACATACAATTTTTAAATGTGTCAGCACCAGATGGCTTTTACTTGTGGATGTGTTGAGAGGATTTTGAAACAGTGGGATCCTCCAAAACTCTTATTTTGTGAACCAGACAGTCAACTTCATGCTACCACTTCACAGTTTGAGAACATCAAGTCATTGATGCAGAACCCTTTGACAAAACTCCACTGCTTATTCCTTGAAAGTACACTTCCTATTTTCAATGCTGTGAATGTATTTTTACAGCAAGAGGCTCCAGCCATTCGTATGTTAGGATGTAAATTGCAAGATCTTCTCGGAGATCTGCTGGTTAGATTCATTAAACCATCTGCTTTGCAGTTGGGTTCCACATCAATCACTGACATTAACTTCAAGAAGTGGAAATACCAGAAAGAAGATACAGATTTGTTTATTGGCTCCAAGTGTCGATCACAGTTAAAAGAGCTTACAAGCCAGGTTGAAAGACAGACATTTCATTCTTCTGTGCGTGATAATTTATGTTTCAGCAAGCAGGTACATTTTGGATAAATTCCCATTAAATGATGGATTTCTGAAGCACGTTGAAGTATGTGATATTGCATTGAGAACAACTGCTTCTTATTCCTCTGTTCAGTACTTTATTGAGAGGTTCCCAAGACTTGTTCCAGCACATCCAACTCTGAAACACTTACAAGAGTTTGCTCTGTATCAGTGTGAAAGTTTCTCGGGTGATATCTTCAGTGAAGAAAGAATGGACGTTAGCTGGTGCAAAATTTCTAACATTAAAAATGAAAGTGGCCAACCAAAATTCAGAGCCCTACCTAAAACGATGTTGGCGCTATTGACAGTGCCCCACAGTAATTCTTCAAAAGAGAGAATTTTCAGCAGTGTCCGCCGCAGAAATCAAACGGAATTTAGAGCATCTCGGTCAACAGCAACTTTAGGCGCTCTTATGATTGAGAAAGTAAAAAGTAATTCAATCAATGAAGTCTGTTACAAAAAGAAATTCACCACGAAGGTGCTTCAAGAAGCTAAACATGCAACTGTGAGTTTCCTAGCCAGTGAGAAGTAAGAAGGTATGGATGTGTCTTATTTATGTTTCTGGTTCACCCATGTGCACAAATTTAAATATTTAATAAATGTGCGTTGTGTGTATGCCTATTCAATTTTGAGTGCATATCTGTATTTTACAGATAAATTTTATCGCTCATGATTCACGCGTATTTTTTTGCATATAACTGTGATTACTAAGGGTGTGCTTGGAGGTTGGCAGCTCTGTACATGTGTCTGCATTGGAGCTTTCAGATGTGACAACTGTCGCCGGCTGGTATCCGCACTGTTGCCAACCCCAAAGTTTCCAGTTGATTCCTGCTCGCAAGCATGGCAGATCATGTTGTTCGTACCACGAGGAATTTGGCTGACGAACTGAATGTGGAAGATTTGATATCAGAACTTGAACAACATGCTTTGTGATATGGAAAGTGTCAATGGAAGAATATTTAAACAAGATAGCATTTCTCTCAAATAAGGGCGCAGGTGTGTTTTGCACACTCATTGGTTGTATTTCTTTCTTTACTTCCTCCTAACAATTAGCATCAACAGAACCTCTTCACCTGTCTCCAATTTCCCAACTGAAGGTGTGCTGGTATCACTTCTACGGGCAACTCCAGTTGCCCTACGAGTGACTGTTAACAGACGACAATTTGTGGAGAATTTTGGGTGGAACCTATCTCGAAATTTGATTAGACTTGAATTACGTACAGTGACAACGAGAAAGGAACAAAACAAAAGAACACAGCATATATAATCCCCTGAGGACGGGATCAGACTGCAGCCTCCAAAACATCTTGACTTTTGCTGTACATTTGACTACATTTTTGTTCACCATCCATACATCGTTTTCGTTGTCTCAGTAGGCAAAGGTAGTCAAATAAAATTCCGTATTAAGTTCTACCACACCATTTCTATCTAACTTCAAAAGCAATAGGTTTGGGTTGCTGTTAACATCGGGGTCTTGAGAGCCGATGAGGGTGAAGCGATGTGCATATGGGGCAGCGCCGGAATTCAAGAAGGCGAG
>NQII01000716.1:181375-197797 GCA_002778355.1 Clitarchus hookeri
GGGGGGGGGGGGAGATCTACCCGGTTCATCTTGGTGAAAGGCGAGCACTCTAGCCACTGCGGCAACCGCGGCCCCTTACGTCTCCCTGCAAAGATTCAGTCGGGTGACTGCGAACAACACCGACAAAATGGCTGGGGTGAAAGCAGACGCGAAACAACGCCCCTTTCATTAAGTGACACATGGTCCCTAGCGTCCGAAGTCGCCGCTAGATAGCGCCTGAACGCGGGGAAGTTCAAAACAACCCCAGTCAACTTTCGCACACACCGGCGATAGCTAATGTGCATCTAACTGGGTTCAATTAGCGTCGCCGGTAGTTCATCCGTGAACAATGTTGTAAATTGTGTGTGTCATCCATGAAGCGCTACGCTTGGCATGGACACGCTGATAAACGCACTCTTGAATCTGCCCAGGAAATTATACGCGAAACCCCGCACAGTTTTCGCCAATTTTATGAGCGAATATTATTTCCAATAAGATATTTCTGACGCCAAAATTGTGTACGCTTAGTTGCGGTACTTGGCATCGTGCTAAAATAATGCAACACTTTAACAAAATTGTCACAAAAAAAAACTGGCGAGGACCGTGGTGTAAACTTGCCTTTTTTCGGTTTTTCTATGTTGACCTCCAGAAACCTGCAGACTTTGATTATAGTTTTCGCCGTCAACTTCTGCTCGACGGCCTCTTCAGCGATATCCGACCATACCTACAGGCGCTAAATCGCTGCATCGATGCGAAACGCCGCAGAATATTCATCGCCTGGTAAAAGTTGCTAAGTTACGTGTCTATTTTCACCCCTAGCAGACTGTGGGTTGTTCCCATTCTTAATGTATATGTTTCCATATACGTCAGGATCTTGCGTTATTTACTATAAATATAAAGAATGTTAAAAGCGCTAGTCACAAAAATCTTATTTTATAATTTCACCCATATAAAAGATTGATTACATAGTTTTTGCATCATGTCATAAATCACAAATTTAGTGTTTCTGGGACGTACAAATAAAATTAACGAAAATATTAACGGAAAACGTAACAAGGGCGACTAAAATGTTACGTCCTAATTCATTGTAAGGTATGCATAGCAAAATTTATTTTACAAAAATATCATAGGCTGATAGAAATAAAAAATTTACAAAAGTTTTATAATTTGAAGCAATTTAAAAAAAAAATTGCAAAAGCATTTTCATAGTGTAGTTTAAAAGATTTCTTGAAGTAACTCATGGCATCTTATTTCAATGTGAAATATCTCATTTATTATTTGTACGTCTCAAAATACCAGAATTTTGTTTTTGACATGCCAAAAAAAATATGCGTTCTAAACTGTTGTTATGCGAGGAGATAGTACTTATAACATCTACAAGATAAACAAAATATCGTACAAATATAAAATAACGAAGTATTTGCAATCTTACGATGTCTTCCATGATACGTTGTATTCAAACAAGATATATTTAGGTGGAACTCAACAGCTGAAGTTCTTAACGTCGATTCTGTTCACATGGCGTTTCCATAACGATCAATTGAACTGAGTGCGGATGCTGAGGAGCGAACTGTAGCTGCCTGCTATACCTCCGCCGTGACGCAGCACGAGGTCCTCAGGAAGGAGCGGCGATGGAATGCAGCGGCGGGAAAAACTAAACATTCCCCGACAAACCCCGTCTAGCATGGGCGGCCTCGAATCCCCACAAGTGAAGGTAGAGTCTCACATTCACCACCAGGGATGGAACCCGGGTTGCCATGGTTGCGGGCCAACGTGTTGACCGCACTGTCGTCAAGGACTCTTCACACACGTACGCACACTCCCTAACATCATTCTCTAGCTACCATCGTGTTCCTCTTGCTCCCGAAACACTTTCCAATTCCACACCAACAAGGACGCACAACCTCATGTGCTACGTAGCAAAACACAAATGCCACATCGATGGCACACAGCCAGCCGACAGCGCCTGGCGCCATTGCTGGGCCTCAAATGGCAACACCTGCAAGCCGTACTCGGCCCACCAGCGGAGAACACTGTGCGCGGAACACCAATTGCAGGTCGTCAGTGACCAGCACATGGACCAGTCACGTGCTGCAACACTACTGTCGTGTCCTCTGTGGGCAGTTAGTGGCGTGCCTCCTCTCGACCACTAGTCTCGCAGCCATCGATATTCCAACAGTTTGCCATACAAGACACACCATATGTATCGTTTACGGAAGTTAAGCATAACGGGACCACGTGCAAACTTTTCAGTTGTTTTGTGCTAGCAGTTACCCAGCAGTGACATTAGTAAAACAACAGTGTGCTGACTGTCTCTTCCTACTGAGAAAGACGATATTTGTTTTTACCAATATTTCAATAATGCTTCTGAAGAAGAATATATACCTAGAATGTGTACAAAACTGCCGAATGCAGTTTAAAAATTGGTTAAGAATAAAAATATTTACCTATGAAACTGCAAAGTTGTATTCAATAGAGTCGTTACATGGTTATTTTCTATTGGTTTGCAGTTAAAAAAATTATTCTCCGTGTTCCCGTATAGTGCGGAAGTCTAAAACAACTATATTAAATCCGTGATTCGTGTGCCACTGGGGGTGGTTCCGTTTCAAGGGATACCAAAGTTACTTAATTATTATGATCCTCCAAATTATGAGTAACGGGCACGTAGCTGAACTACATTTCTGTAGTAAATTGAGGCGGTTATCGCGCATCCTTCTCACTTACTCGATCTGTAATTAATTACTTGCCATCCAACAAATATCATTGGCTGTGTTATTACTAAAAAAAATTGAAATATACTTACGAAGGTAAAAGAAAAAAAAAGTGTTTATGACATTCAGTAATTTTTTATCATATCACTGGTTTATACTGTAAAGTTCTAGCAACAGTGGTAATTATTCATGATTTAGCGTTAGAACGAGATGCTACAGGAGAGCAATCCACAGGTGCGGGAAAATTGCTTCATTATCCAGGTCGGTAGCAGTATTGGATTTCAGACGATTATACGGAGGTTGCTCAAAACTTTTTTTAAAACTTCGCGCCGCCTAGGGACGCTGGGCAAATCTGCGTCAGATACAATTGAACTTTTAGATATTATATATGACGTCATTTGAGGCAAATTTAAGGAATACATATGGTTCTTCCAAAATTATGTTTAAAAATCAGACTGTACTCTTTCTAGAACACTCAGATAATAAAAACTAACTCACAGGCAGAAGATACATAATTTATTATAAATAAAATTTATGTACTCACAAAACATATTTTTCTCCAAAAATTGTAAAATTAATATTTTAACATACGATTTTTTTTTCAAATTGTGGAATATATACTGGATATGCCACCACGTGTAAAGTCTGCTGACTGAGCAATGTTCACAATGAATCTACAGGACGAGTATAAAAGAATATCCCAACTTTGAAGGTCTATAATATCAAAACCAAACAACCTACAACCTTGATTGACCAATCAAATGAGCCGTAGAACCGTGAAATTTGTTTAATATACATTCATAAATGTTCAAACTTCACGATTCCACGGTTAATTTGATTGGTCAATCAAGGTTGTAGGTTGTTTGGTTTTGATATTATAGACCTTCGAAGTTGGGGTATTCTTTTATACTCGTCCTGTATAATGTTTAATATTTTAACTTGACTGAGTGGCGTCTGTTCGTACAGCAGCATTCGGAAAGTGTTGGCTCTACTGGGCTACAGTGTTTATCGACACGGTATCAAGAACCCGATACTTCAGACTGCAGAGCGACACACATAAGTTTTTTAATATAATTATAAATAAACCTGAAAACTAATTGCCACAAATATCCATTTATAATTTGCAGAGGAAAATATAATTAATTAACGTTTTGTTTCGATTTCGTTAAAACTGTCTTGAGCGCAGATGAGAGCGAAGCGAGGTGAGTATGGAGCAGATCCGGAATGCAGAGGCAGGCGAAACGGGAGATCCCCGAGAAAACCCGCCGACCAGCGGCATCGACCGTCACGATTCCCACGTGCGAAAATCTGAGAGCGACGCCGCCGGGAATCGAGCCCGGTTCACCTTAGTGTGAAACGAGTAGTCTAGCCACTACACCACCGCGGCACCAAATATATTAGCAGTTAAAAATGTGCATCAAGAGCTGGTAAAGATATTAAGTATATTTAAATTTTAAAAAAATACTTATACATCTTGTTATTACATTGTTATGCACCATGGAAAATTTTATTCGTTAACTGTTGTCAATATTTGTCTCGGGTGTATTTTCCTGACGCAAGAAGTTCTTTAAAAAAATAATAACTTGTAAGCAGTTGATATTATCATGCCAGTAACCATTTATCTTTGACTACACACAATGTTCTAGTTCCTTTATGGTTCTCTAAGCAGCTTTTGCCAGGCGTAAGAATTCACACAGAGAGAGCGGTTTTGTTGAGTAAATAAAATTTTGTTGGGCGCTACCAAATTATTTTGTTGTCCATATTTGGTTGCCACAAACTTGTAAGATTTGGTTCATGGAACTAAAGATTTGTGCGTCTCTACGTACATTTAACAAATTCGGTTATCATAAAAAAAAAAAAAAGGGAAAGCACGACCAAGTTTTGAACACGGAACTTTCGTGCTCGAGTATTACGTCTTAGCAACCTTGGCTAAAATAATTACTGACTTACATGTAAGCTTTTAAATACACTATTTCTAATATACGACATTTACGTAAATTAAATTTTTCCAGTTTTCCAGCTTTACACTTTTGTTCCCCAATATATTACTTCATTGGGATTTGCATACCACTAAGTATCAATAAATGCACTAACAAACACTCACTGTAAGGTAACGAAAATTACAAACAAACTGTCAAGCCGCATTTTCGAACAAAGGCAATCAGATGACGAGATTACCCTGCAGCCAACACAATAAATGCCAGCAGGCTGGACCAAGCTGATTTTGTTGCTGCAATAAATTCTCTGATAATAGACATAGTATGGACACCAGATTGTTCCAGGTAACCAAATGCGCATTCATTTTAAATTAAATATTGGCATGACAACCAGAGTTATTCGGAAAGTAAGGACCGAATTGCCGTAGCTAATCGAATGTCGCGCGAACATTGTAACGCACATGCCCGACTCCCAGCATGCCTTGCTCGTCAAACGACGCCATTTGCATTGGTATTGTTGCAGTGTGCTGTTCAAAATGTTTAAAACAATTGATCAGCCCGCCGACTGTGAAATACGGTCAGTGATTCGGTTTTTGACAGCAAGGAACGTTTCAGCAGCGGAAGTTCATCGACAGATAAGTCAAGTGTATGGCCCCAATGCGATGAGTGACAGCAAATTGCGTAAGTGGGTGAGAGCTTTCAAGGATGGAGGGGAAAATGTCAATGCTGAACCGCGATCAGGCCGACCATCAGTGATCACAGAAGATTTGGTCAAAGTCGTGGGCGAAAAGATGCGCGAAGACCGGCGATTCACAATTTCAACTTTATCATTGAAATTTTCGAATGTGGGTAGAACAACTTTGCACAACATTGTCTCTGAAAATTTGCAATTTCACAAATTGTGCGCACGTTGGCTTCCGAGGCTACTTACTGAGGAACACCAAATGAAAAGAATGGCTTGTGCTCTTGATGTTTTGGACCGATATCATAAGGAAGGTGATCAATTTTTAGAGAATAGTGTCACAGGGGACGAATCGTGGGTTTCTCACATGACACCAGAGTCTAAACGTCAGTCAATGGAATGGCGTCACCCGACATCACCAGTCAAAGTCAAGACCAAGCGGACAATCTCAACATGCAAGGTTATGGCAACCGTGTTTTGGGATGGACATGGAGTCGTGTTAGTCGAGTTTATGCAGCAAGGGACAACAATCAATGCAGCCGCTTACTGCGCTACCCTGACTAAACTTCGACGTGCAATANCAATATGAAATAAGCGACGTGGCCTTCTGACGTTTGGAATATTGTTGCTGCATGGCGCTTCGCCACAGATGTCGAGTGAAAGAAGCAGTTACAAACTGGTTATCCTCACAGGCGGCAGACGTCTATATGACTTAGGCATACAAAATCCTGTAGAACGTTATGGCAAATGTTAAAAAAAAATGGAAACTATGTTGAAAAATAGAGAAACATATAAGGGATTAAATAAAAAACGTTTTTTTGAAAAAAAAATCTGTGATGGTTTATGTTTTATAAGAAATCGGACCTTACTTTCCGAATAACCCTCGTATTTATAATGTTTACGGTAACCAACCCGATTAGTTGAGCGTACTTGTAAAACATTTGTGTGTTCTGAATACACATACATAATGTGGGGACAACTAAGTAACTATTCTGTTAGTCAAACTATTTCAAGAATTTATTTGGCCGAAAGAAACGAATGCAGATGTTAGGAGCAACCGCAGATTAGCTGATCGAAAATAAAATATTGTTAATTGTATACAAGTACTTTCCGTGTAAATTTATTTGGCATAAGCAAAAAAAAAAAAAATACTTCTTTCAGTGCAAATTTCCGTAGACTTAGTTTTTCTTGTACATGCATCGATGTAGTGGCGGTATGAGATGTTTGGAGTGTAAATGTGTTACTGTATATATCACATATGTCACTTAGGCGCACGCCCCCAATTGAAAATTACGCTTTTTTAGACACTGCAAGGCAAGAAACTACTTTACATTACAGTAGATCTGTAGGTTGTTTTTAAGTTAGAATATGCGGGGTTAAGAGAAGGGTATTGTTTTTCATGTGTATGCTTTAAATGTAATTAAATTACCTTAACCAAACCATTCTGTTGTATATAAATAAATTCTGAACGTTTACAAAAATTTCATTTTTTTAAACTAAGTAATACGCCTGTTCCACTTACCGTATTTTATTTTAATGGATAACGGTAAATGTTATGACTAGAGCATGCATTCTATAATTTTCTCCGTAATTTTGTGAGCAAACAAGATAAAGTTAAATTTGAACCATGGAATTCTGAACAAAAAATTAACGCCGAGAGTACGAAATAGACCTTTATTTACAAGATTCGTAAAGCATAAGAGAAAATTTTCTAATATTGGCAGCCGCACAGCAGTAATATATCCGGTGAAATATAAAGCTCTAAAACTAAACACTTTAATAAGTCTAACTGAAGTTATCTCTTTTACTGTCGTCAGGCATGTTCTTTAATAATTATAAACAGCGAGAATTTTGTTTTTAAAAGACAAGGCGGCTTTCCAAGCGTGGTGCTTTGTGAAGTGGAGAGATTTGAGTGGCTCTTAACGACGGGGTCTTGAGAGCCGATGAGGTGACGCGAGATGAGAATGGAGTAGCGCCGAAATGCAAGGACGGGGGAAACGGGATATCCCCGAGAAAACCCGCCGGCCAGTGGCATCGTCCGGCACGATTCCTATGTGCAAAAATTCGGGAGAGGCCCCACCGGGAATCGGATCCAGTACCCCTTGGTGGCAAGCGAGTAATCTATCCTCAGCGCCACCGCGGCCCCTTTCACATAAAATACAATAAATAACAAGACGAGCTATGCCTGTAATTTGAATGAGTGAATTATGGCTGTTATCACGATGGTTATAGCTCAGACGCTCTTATAAACCTGGTACACGTTGAAAGTGCAGAAATAACACTTAAAGGGCGCTGCCTACTTTCTGGCAGCTGCGAAATTTAAATAGGAAATCCCATGTTACGGAAATATCACCTCACTGCGTTAATTCTAAAGATAGGCGTTTCAATCAAAATGTATTCTTCAAGAATATTTTAGAAGTTCCCTACAGCGGAGGAGTTTCCATAACATGTATAGGCTGTTTGCGAGAAATGTTTAAAATGTATGTTTTACAAAAAATACATTCTATCTATCTATATTGAAAATATTCACTCGTAGGGATCTTCTAAAAATTCGTAAAGAATACGTTTTCTTCGAAACAACTATCTTTAAAATTAACGCACTGAGATGAAATTTCCTTAACCAGGGATTTCCAATTTGAATTTCGCAGCTGCCAGCCAATAGGCAGAGCCCTTAAGAGGCCTGTACACATTCACAAACACTCGTGACACGCTAGAAGTGTCACCTACATTTTCAACTGCTTGGGTACAAGTTCTACGGGTCTCTTTATTCCAACCTACTGATGTTCTATTGGTCCACAATCCCCCTGGCATGACTAATGCAACGTGCAGCGTTCGTTACTGGCTGACTCGGCCAATGCAGTGGCGAGTTGGCTGTTAGCAATTAACCTCTTAATACTTAATTTTCATTGTTTGTTATCTACTAGTTGTGTACAGTCTGGGAAAAACACACACACACACACCCACACATACATATATATATATATATATATATATATATATATATNGCAAGAAATAACACACAGTGATTATTAGAAACAAAAGTATTAAACAACTAGTAAATTGCAAATTTTCTATAACCAAACATTTCCCATAATACCCATGAAACTAAAATTATGACACGAAAATGAAGGATTTCCGCACAATAAATGAAGCTGAGCCTTAAGGTACACATAAATTTTTCATTTCAGGTGCTGCAAAAAAAGACATTTTTGGCGTGGATAGTACTTCAGAACATCTTATAACAACTGGCGTATAGGAACCTGTAGAAAGGGTTTCAGTATATACATGGCAAACGAAGTGAGACATATTATATAGTAGTTTTTGTGTCTGCAGCAACCAATAGCATTGCCCAGGGAAAGACGCTGTCCCTATTGGTGCTAGCTTCTCAACTTGCACAGCACCGAACATGGTTTCGCCTATTCTGCAACATGTCAGACGTGAACAAGTATACTCGGAGTATACAACTGTGTATGTTGCGTACGTAATGTTTTATCTCCAGTATCTTTGAAGGCGTTGACCAGGAAAAGTTTTATTTTATATTTGTACCACAAACTGTTTAACTGTAGCCCACGATTTTCTCAAATAAAATTCTTAACACTGCATGGTTTTTGAAAAATGACATGTCAAAGTCAAAGTTGTACTATTTTTGTAATGTATAAATTAAATAAAACAAACTGTTTGCAGAAATTTTAACAAAGGAAACTGAAAGGATTTGTCTTAATTCATTTAAGGTATGCTTCGTCAAAGTTATCTTGCAAGATTTCAGAGGCAGCGACAAATATAATATACGGCATCTTCCTTCAGTTTGAATTATCACATTTCTGTATGTAAGTTACTTTTCATTATTTGTACATTTCTAAAACAGTTAAATTGTGATTTTGGCATGTATTTTTGCAAAAAACTTTGGGTTCAATTTTTTTTTTGCAAGGGAAGAGTAATCACTGATAATTTCCAACTTTTGTGAATCCCTGCTAAAGTTCTACTTCCAGGATATTCCTCCACTCTATGAAAAAAAAGCTTAACTGATTCTAGAGAATAACACCAGTGAGACGACTCACCGTATTCCTGCGCACTCAGGGTAGTAATAATTCACATAAGAACTATTTCTTACTAGGCATTGCCTACACACATATTTTCTCCCTGATATTATTAATATTAATTATAAACTAAATATTGTAATTTACAGATGAAATTTAAGGAAAAGTTCAATTGAAACAAACATAAGGTAGTTTTGTGTTCACACGTGTGTAAAATGCATGTGCTACACGACAGATTCAGGAAACTAAAAAGCACGTCATACTTGGGGTGATTTTTCATAGGTTTGATTAAAAAAAAAGTGTGGAGAAACCGCAGACGGACTGTAATTACGGTGCTTCTAGCGGTGACCGCGTCATCATATTGGCGTGCTGCTATTGGCGGAGTTAGGTCCGGCGTACTGGGCATTCACGTAGTATATTTAGAGAAACTGAGCCCAATACTCGCTTGGTTACTGTTAGTTGCTTGCCGGCGTAAGACTCGAGGGGTCGCGGGTTCGAATCCCGAGTAGGGCATGGTCGAGAATTGATGCGCGTCGGTTTGAATCGTCACGCCGTGATAAATGTCGGCTGTAAATTTGAAAAGATTGCAACATGCAGAAACGAAGGATAAAAGAAAGTAGCAGAACACAACACTGGAATTGCACTCGGTAGGACGTAAGTTAGATTCCAAGTCCGGTCATCCTGATTTGTGAAACCACACCAGGAAAATGCCAAGATTGTTACTTGATACACGACATCGCCAGAGACTTGCGAAACTCGTGTTATTATTTGAATACATAATAGTCTTCAAAAACTTGTGCGTTTGTATTAATTCCGTTATTGGAATACATTTTGTTTGACACCCCTGGAAGGCTTTGAACCAAAAGGGAACATATAAGTAGAGGCTCGCCCAATCACGTACAACCAACTGTAAACAGAAACACGGCCCTTACTGTTGCAGAAGCCAATGGACACATAAGACCGACTCTAATATAAACTGACAGTGAAATCTAGCGTACTGTCAGATAAAAACACGAACTCTGTACGTCCCTATCATTGGCCTATTTTTTCTCCGTTCCTCACTATACGATAAGACAGTTCTGTCTATAATGACGCCCGCCGTTGACAAGTAGTGTAGAAATGCCGTTTCAGGCTCAGCTGAAGAGCTCCAGAATGAAGTCCGCTGCAGTGGGTGAGACAACTTGACAGTTGTACTTCGGACTACTTTTGAAGTATTATTTCTTTCCACAATGAAAAGCTTTGCAAGCACACTCGTTAGTTTAGTTTTAAACGAGCATAAATCCTTTACAGTTACACAAGATATTATTAACTTATGAAACCCTTGCGTAATTTATAGTTTCAACAATTTTGCACACAACCAGCATACGCAGAAAAAAAATGCCAACGATGTATTTACTATCACCATACACTGTGTAAGTGAAATTTTCAGATACGTTAATACGTACTGTTGAAAATGCAAATCGAAGTCACACAAAAACTTGAATAAAATTTTCAAAAAATATTTGGTTATTTAATATTTCTCTCGAAAGTAATCGGTGAATTGACAATCAGCTGTTTTTCACATACACTGCAATTTAAAGGATGTTTGTTACTTTCGAGATCGGTGCTTTAAATATGCACTGAGCAACACTGGATTTTCAAAAGTTATCTGTGATAAAAAATTCATTCAGCAAATGTTTTTGTGGTAGTTTATTTTTTTGGCGCAGCTAGCACACAAACTGTTAATTTTAATTTAGTTTGTATTACATCAAATATAAATAAATTAACGATTCACCCCAAAGAAACACTATAGTTTTGAAATTCTGTGACGTTTGGTACTTCTAAAAAATGTCCAAAATGTTAATACAATTAGAAAAAGTTCTCCACACGTAAATTCGGTACAAGAATTTATTAAACATGTAAAAGAACAATTTGGTGAGTTCATTTCTCCCGCGATTATACTTTCTTTCACTAGTGTTTCAATCACAAAAGTTCTTATTATTTTACTTTATAGGGATGTAAAACTTTAAAATTGTAATTTGGCAGTCATCTATGGAAAACTTGTAGAAATAAGAAAAGTTGTATTTTATTTTTAAAACTTGCGATAAAAAACAAACAACTGTTTTTTTTTTTTCAAGCTCTGGTAGGCAGAGTGGTGGATCTATGTTCCAGGTTCGAGGCCACGTCAAACCAGAAACCTAGATCCACACGACAGCATACGCAAGTTTGCCGGTGTTGCGAGCGAACGTGACTTGGGGGCGTGGAAAGTTGTCTAGAGCGGGTGAAGCACGTCGGACGGCTCATGGATGGGGGGGGGGAGGCGGCAGGGAGGAGGTGCAGTGCTGTGCTGTTACCTGTCGCTGAGGCGGTGGATGTGACGACGTCTGTGTGACCGGGGCGAGAGCGGCAGGTCGACTGTCGNGCCAGTCACGCCGCCTTTTTTATAGCTTGCGCCTCCACGGCGGTGGTTGCCGCGCGCAGGCGCAGTCCACCCCCTCCCCTGCTGAGCCGGCCGGCAGGCGTGCCAGACCTCTGGCTACGCCTCTGTGTGCAGAGGAAGGGGTGACACTGGAGGGCCGGCAAATTTAACGAGCAACACTTGCCCTCTTCTTTCCATGTTTGTTAAAGGCTGTTCACGGAAGAACTGAGCACTTCTGAAAACCCTGCTTAACATCTACTTGCATGCACAGAGTGTCTTCTTCCACCGTATGTTATACCAACATTGTCATCAGCCTGATCTCTTTATTCATGCGTCGGTCCTCGGAAATATTTTACAAATTTGCTAACCCATAATACTCTTATTGTATTAACAAGAAGTTACCGATCTAACTAATGAGCCTACTTTCCTTAACAGGAGTACGATTAATTTTTAAATAATTTCTTAAAAGCTGAGTTGGTAGGAAAGACTTGACTTCTCTTTGAAAGCAATAACTTTAGAAACTAAACCAGAAACTTAGGCAACGCCGGTGAGACAAATGCATGCCTTACCAGGGACTTGAACCCAGAAAACATCGTACTATAAGGTAGCGTGCAATTCAATGCATTACGGAGGTCGGATTTGGAGCATCAACTTCAGATTTAATCAGTCTAATGTTTCGAGTATTAGGGTTTACAAACCTAAAATATTTACAGAGCCTTAATTTTGAAAAGAAGTGACCGAGCCACATGAAGCATGTCAGTTACACGGCCCACCGTAGCGCTACTTGTGCGAAGCATTTGATGGAAATCGGTTGATTAGTCCCTGAGATATGACAAACATTTTTTTTCTTATTTCATGCTATCTTACACAATTTCCAGAAGAAAAAAAAAGGTTCTATATACCATACTTTTAATGTACTGTCTACATACAAATTTTGGTTGAATTTGGTTTGATTGTTTAATATGTACGTCAAACTTGCCTTAATGATTTAAGAAGCTGCCATTTTGAACATAGTTGTCAAACCCATTTAAATAATGAAAATTTACATGGCCTTGTGTAGAATTTTTGGTGTGCACAATTTGGTGGAAATCGGTTGATTGGTCCTCGAGACTTGGCATAAAACCTCCATAATTTTCATGTGTAGAACTTCAAAAATGGAGGACAAAAAAGTAATGTAGTAGCAATTTCGATGATTCTATTTTACCAATATACAAAGTTAAGTTAAAATAGATTACATAGTTTCGTAGATATCACCCAAAACAAATAAAATTATTTTATAGCTGCCATTGTGAAAATAAGAGTCTCCTACTTAAAAAATACGTTTATTATTATGGCCTACCACAGTACGTCGTCTTCGCCAAATTTTGTAAGAATGGGTTGATTGTTTCCCGAGATACGAGATAAAATCACTATTTTTTATTGGTAGTTCTTATCTCACAAAATGGAAGAGAAATGAGGCTCTGCATAGACAAATTTGATGGTTGTAATAGGTACTGCCAGCATACAAATTTAAATTAGAATTTGTTTCGTTAATAAAAAGTACTGAGCTAAAATATTTATATAGCTACCATTTTGAAAATAAGTCCCTGACCAACAAAAACATACCAGTATACACAATCTGATACAGTACATTTGTTTACCAAATTCGGAAGGAATCTGTCAATTGTTTCCCGAGATATGACATTAAAACTTCATTTTATTCGCATGGTGCTATCTTACAAAATGGCAGACGAAAGATTCTCCGTGTAAATACAGTTCATAGTTGTAATGTCTACTGTCAGTATACAAAGTTTATGTTGGAATTGATTACATAGTTTAGACTATACAGCATTCTAAGCTTAAATAGCTATATGGCCGCAATTTTTAAAATAAGTGTCTTGTTAAGTGATATGTTTTAAGCATGTCATCATCTGCACCAGTACTACTTGTTTGCAAAATTTTGTAGGAATCGGTTAATTAACTACCAAATTATGACATAACTACATTTATTCGTCTGGCGCTATCTTCCAAAATGACCGAAAAAAGTTGTTATTTGCTTGTATGTATGATGCTTATCATAGATACTTTTAGTATAAAAAATTTGGTCGAAATTAATTACTATATCTGCCATACCATTGAACCAAACTTAACCCTTTATATGGCCGCCATTTTGAAAATAAGCAAATGATCAAGTTCAATTACTTACGTTTACATGGCCTACCATAGTATTTCTTACGTGCCAATTTGGGTAAAAATTGGTTTAATAGTTTTCGAGATATAATGTAAAATATTTTTTTTTATTGGTGCTATTTTCCAAAATGCCGGACTAACAACAATATACATCTAAAAATTCAATGCTTACACATTGTTCTGCCAGCATACAAAATATGGTTTAAATCGGTTGAATGGTTCCCGATATATGACATCAACCAAAATGTTAAAATGGTGGCCATTTTGAAAGTTAAGTGCCCGACGTAGTCGAAAACTATAAAAGTCAGATATTCTTACTAAGTATTATATGTGTACCAAGTATGGTGGAATTCGGTTGAAGCGTTCAAAAATTGAAAAAGGGGAAAAGAGAATAGAGAGAGAGGGGGGAGGGAGNAGACACAGAGAGATACACAGACACAGAGAGAGAGAGAGAGACACACACACACACACACGAAAGTGATATCATAAGACTTTCTTCTTTCCTTCAGAAAGTAGGCTAAAAATAGAGAAATAAAAAAATTAATCATCTCAGTATTTACGGGTGTTTACCCGACACTTTCAATTCAGCGGGAATACATGGAACTACTTTTCCTCCGTAGTCACCAGCCTTACTGGCCACATGCCAGTCAGCCCGCCTGTTCAAGTACATGCAGGTAGGGGCAGTGACATTCACAAACGTTTATTTCAAAAGTACTCCTCCATGAAAATCCTACTAAACTATGCAAGTTTGAACAGACGATGTCACGAGATAGAATTCTGAGGTCGTGGGTTCGATTACGCTCGATGCACTTGTGGCGGAGGGTGGAAAGTATATAAAAAAAAATTATTATTATTTGTTTGGCAATTATTGTAGCGAAAAAAAAAACATATAACAGTGACCGCCGTGCTGTTTGTTGCTGTTAATTTGCTTGCAGTCACTGCACACATGCATATTCTGGATGTGAGCGTGTGCGTTTATGTGTGTGTATTTATATATCAGTGGCGTAAGCATTCGTGCTGGGGTTGGAACGGTTGACTCTGCAGCGTCGGTAACTAGAGAGATACAATTCGTATACCGGTTCCAACCAGTTACTGTAAGCAATTTGACTACGGCTGGCTGGCGCTATACATACGCGTAGTTTTCAGTAAGTACTTATTTGCACCGAAGAAAAGGGACTTCCAGGAATAGTTGGGAAGTTTTTTTTTTTTAATTACATATTTGTCAAAAGGCTGGTCGTTTTTTCCCACCTTAAAATGTTATTACCTTATTACAAACAAACGTTTTGGGCGAGAAAAAAGAATAATCCTTTGGAAAAGCCACGAAAATAAAATGGTATATTTTTTGCTTATAAATTAAATTACAGAAAACATGTCAATATTTTAATTCTACGGATACATAATTTTTACAAAAATTCCGATTCACGTCACATTGAAAAATATTGAGCAAGGAGCGCAAATATTTCAGTTCTAAGCTCTCACGAAAAGTCATTTATTTAGTTTTAGTTCTACAGCTTCCCATTAATGTTCAATACCAATGTGTAATGCTGCTTTTGACATAGAAGTAAACTTGGGCGTTAACACTTAAACTATTATCAACAAGTCTTCCGCAGAAACAGGCAAACAATTGCGTTTATTTTACACACTTTTCGAAAAACGTATTTTAGCTCGCTGAACAGGACAATATCGCAGAACTATAAAGCATTAAGATACATTTTATTTTTAAAACACTTTGACGATAAAGATAGACAAGTTGAAAATATTAACGATACTGAATACAAATATTACTGAGATATTCCCTTACTTAAATGTTTATTGGGGACATGATATTCGCATGAATTGCAAACATAATCCACGCGAATAACAAACATCTGGGACGAGTAATATCATTTAAATTGCGCGCAGGCCTGCATATTTATGTAGGTTCTCTTAGACGGAGGGAAGAGAGGCCGGCCATACGCCCTTCCTTTAATCCACCTCATATATGCACGTATACGTCATGTAATAAATAAAGTAAAAGTTGCACACTCATTCATGGCTTGTGTGTCATTGTGCTAAGCACCCGGCTTTTAAACGACAGGGATAATCTGGGGACGGCTCACATAAGAAACTTACCAAAACGAACTTCTATAAAACGGTGGAAACAGCCCCGGCTTGCTCGCTATTCTCACCCGAAACTAGGCTATTACAAGATAACGCCGTGCCGGACGGTCTGTCGTTGTTTGGCAAGTGCTTCGTCTGCACGTCGTTCTTAGGTTAGTCTACTCACGTAAAGCGCGGACTTTATAAACGTACATGACAATAATACTTTGCGTTATGGGAAATGTGGCGGACGTTACCGATGGCAGATGGGAATTTCTCCGGTAACTTCTGCTTCTCCTATAGCTGCATCCTCTCAATACTCTACCAGGCGGTTTAACTTGCACGTCACGAGCAATGCCACTCCAATGGGTGATAACCCCGTCATGGATTGCGCATATATAAGTAATTAAAATTGTAAAATACGTGGTAA
>NQII01000716.1:197809-224136 GCA_002778355.1 Clitarchus hookeri
GTGGAAATGAGGGGGGGGGGGCTCTTGGTGACTGAGCTACCGAGGTGTAGGGCTCCAAACACGGTGGTCCACTTTCGATTACCGCGATCACAGGTGGAGCTTACTCGCGAATGTGGAAACGTGGCAGGCGTTGCCTACGGGTTCACTCGTGGTATTCTCCTTTTCTTCGCCGCTGCATTCTGTCGCTTTTCCATCCACAGAACTGACCTTATCCACTCTTTAGGGTGGCCGGGAACGACACATGTCCCTGGGTAAAATGCTGCCAACCTCCTTTCGACTGAACCATGCTGACGTTCATTGGGATAAACATGGAGTATATACATATATTCGGACTGCTCTTAACAACGAGGTGGAAATAAACCTCATGTAAATAATCATTGACTGGATAAAGTGGCGCTGCAAATAGAAATGTAGGAAGTTACCCTATATCAGCTTACAAAAATCACTAATGTAGTTTAAGTATATTACGACGAGTACCGCAGGACGCGAGAATGGTGCATCACAGCACTATCCATTCAAAGATCACAAAGTTAGTATTATCAAATTCCTTGGTTGTCATACGAAACTCATTCTAAGCAGCTGTATCCAATATAATTAAAATATTTGGTAATTTTTTTCTTTTTAAATGTAAATATTTTTTTCAGGACAAAAATTAACGTCGATATTTTTTTTCCGAATTTATGTATTTGATATTTCTCAACGACCACAATAATGTTTCAACAACCAAAGTCTGCAAAATTCGCCGTAAGTTGCCCTGTGTTTATAATGATTCTTCTGTAATAATACAGTGTTTTACACCATGGCGACAATGCTATATCTATCTGAACAGATTGCTATAGTCAACGCTTGGAAACAGAATACGCGTGAAGGTTGTTTGTGCCATTTTATTTCGCCGTCGCAATGTTTCCGTACGGCAAGACTAACCCCTTGAGGTGTCAACCATTTTTTTTTTTTTTTTAAGGATGCTTATTAAGAGTACTACGTATTTACATGAGTATTTACTTTGTTGACACAGTATTACACACACATGACATCAGGTCAAGTGCATGCGATGTGCTTCTGCACGCGCGTGGTTTTAATAATTTTTTTCTCTGGATTCCTGCAGATATTTAGACATGTCAATTCCAGTGTTTTTTTTTTCCCCTATACAAAGTACAAAGAGCTTTTGAGCGCTTATTACTACTTGTTATCGCGCGCCCCACTGTTCTAATTATTATCGCTAAACGTATGAAATTCATTCAGGTTATCCCTATCGTGTAATATCTTCTCTATCACGATATGAAGCCTTATTGAACACTGGCACAGAAGACCGCGATAGAAGCATTGTTTTTTTTCTCTAGGAAAAGGAAGGACGGAATTGGTGGGAGAGGGAAGAGAAGAAAAACGTATTTCCAAATAGTCTTGCGTTTGTATGGTTGTGTGCCAGTGTTGTATATGCCCCACCTCCTTTTCTCACCCTGCGCACACCGAAACATATTAAATTAATGGATTTCAACAAAAGATGACGGGTACCTGCTACGCCTCTTGTACACACACACACGCGCGCGCACAAACACACACACACACACGCGCACAAACACACACACACTTCCCAACATTTGGTTTCTCTCCGCTTGGCAACTTTCAATCTCATAAAATCGTTTTCAGCAATTTTTATTTCACCGATTTCGATAAATAAAATGAAATTTCTGTGTGCGCATTGATCGAAATAATGGGATTGTCATATCAAAAATTATTTTAGCGAAGGCTTTAAAGCCGGCAAGCGTCGACGTACGTATATTTTCTAGGCGAACAGATAAGATTCATCGGTTTAAATTGAATGTCATGTTAACCTTCATAAGGTAGAATATATTCATTTTTGTTTCTCCATTGTTTTATTACAATAAGTCGCATTCAAGCTGCGTAAATACGGTTTTTCAAGAGGCGAGAATGGTAGTACAAAGCTGGAACACATTTGACATGAGGATACCAGACACGAACTAACAGTTTTTATTGTTCGGCAAATATCGAAAAATAATGACCAACTGGATAAGCAATTGCACAAATTGGACAAACGACGTAGTAAATATTAGTTGGCTCACAGGTACAAACCTGAAATACGGCAAGTCTTAAGTATGACATGGGGAAGACGGGAATAATTCTTAGAAGCCGGGATAGGCCAGAACGACCTATGGTTTCTCAGGAAGATATTAAGCGTACTTGCATGTGTTTTTATTTTATGTTCACCGAAATGGAAACATTTCAACATATCTTTCTCATATCACCAATTTTAATCGTGCCTATTTGTAATGTCACTTATGACTTCACTTTCTGGCAGTTCGCAAAAAAAAATTGCAATGCGAATTTTTACTCACCTATTCGGTCGTTCCAAAGTTTGGCTCGTTCAAACATGCTCACAGACAAAATTCATACACAGACAGACAAGGTGAGTTTGTAAAGATGAAGTATTTGTTTGCTGGTGACGAAGAAAACATGTACATAATTACTCTCAGAAATCATCATACCGTCTGCAAATAAATAAAATCAGTTCTATTGCATTTCAGTTCATCTATTAAAAAAATATACCTGGTAATCCGTCTGAGATAATGTACTATTTTTTTTGTAAAAAAAAAAACCTTAAATAAAACTTTGTTTTCGAAAATTTGTATAGCACAGTATTTTAAGTGCATTACATAAAATGCAGAATGTAATTTTCACACTGGTTCGATAGTTTCATCAAATTGACACGTTTGCAATATGTTAACACTTTTGTTATTTGAATAAAATTTGTTTCAAAAACTAAATGTTTCGTTTGGGAACAGTCGCGCAGTGGGCACTACGTCAGGGTAGTTACAACAAAACTACTCAAACTAGTGATACAGGTTAGTTTAGGTTAGGTTACTATAGACCATAAAAGTACGTAAGTAGTTTACAAAAACTAACCTGAGAGAGCTAACTGGGTTAACTCGGTCACGTGACCAGGTTTACTCGATCACTAGAGGATAACTACGTTGTCATTGAGCTCTCAGAAGCACGTCAGTGTTTTGAGATGGCGGGAACACAAAATAAACCTGGATATTAAGTGGATTAACTAAGTGCCGTGCTAGATGATGTCAATGATGGACTCGCAACTCAACAAGAGAGACTGTATTAAGCAACACTAGACAAATACAGTACTTTAGTGTTAAGAGGCAGGTTAGTATAAAATCGTATTTCGTCATAGCTACTTGAAAAAAGGGCCTCCCGTCTGTTATTCTACAAAAATACGATATTTGCTCTCATGCTTCTCTCAAGGCCGCTTTTACGAATGTCTTTTTTTAGTTTGTTTTGTTTGCATTGTTTAAATATTTTAACGCCATCTCTCTTGTGCCGTCTACTAAAACCAATTCATCCCGCTGTCGAGTTTAGAGTTGATCGAGTTAAAGATAAAGTTAACTCGGCAGACTCTCTTAACGCGAGTTACTTCAGTCGGGTCACTAATCGCACGATCCAAGTAGAAGTTTTACTCTAACCCGGTTGACAGAGCGACTTTACGCAAGCCTCTTACCCCAGACTAAACTGGTCCTGTTAGGTTGGGGTACTGTGTTGAAAGGGGTCGCGGTGGCTAAGCGGTTAGCCTGCCCACCCCCCGCCTAGGGCGAACCGGATTCAATCCACGGCCGGAGCACTCCGGATTTTCGCAAGTGGGAATCGTGCCGGACGAAGCCGCTGTTCGGTGGGTTTTCTCGGAGATCTCCCCCTCCCACGGTCATGCATTCCTGCGTTGCTTCATCAATAAAAACTGGGAGAAAGGCGTGTTAGACAAACAACGCACCGCATTCGTGCGCACTCAATTTAATAATATTTTGTACGAGAACGGTTTCTTACTGAGCATTACCATTTGGTGTAATCTATTAGACTTAGTTAAGTTTTGTTTGCAAGAGGCAGAGGAATAGCCTGAAAGTAGATCTTAAGCAGGACTTAACGTAACCATGAATGCCTGGCGCTTGAGTTAGGAATGTTAATATCGGAAAAAAATATCGATATTATTAATATTGGTTATTTATAAGGGTGTAGTTTTACGAAATGATAAATCGAAAGCATTTTCGGTACATCGGAAAGCGATATTTTATGTATTAAAGGACGTGACAAATGTTAAATTACTTGGAATATTGCATATTGTGGACACGAGGCATTGCAGAAAGATGTGGCGCTGCTTCGCTGCACGTTGCCAAAGCGAAAAGAGTAATTTCTTAATTCAATTTCTGTACTCAAAAAAGAGCTTATTAAAAGACCATTTTGAAAATATTAATTTACGATTTCTGTAAAAATATATCGATTCCGATAGAATATCGTTTAAATATATCGACGATTTTTATCGATACACTGTTGATATAATATCATCATTTCGATATATCGATATTTTTTCAACATTCCTAGCTTGAACTTCCCAAACCGAGCAGGCGAGTATTTTGTTCGAAGAAACAACAGTTACTTTCAGCGTTAACTGCATTTGCGTGCGTGGAGATACGACGAAGTGCTGTAGGTGTAACTTGTTGCGCTGGGCCAGCCTCGCGGAACGAAACAGCACGTGACTGCAAGCGAGGCGGCTTGTCGGTGCGTCGCAATCACGTTACGCAAACTGGATTAACCCGGCCTGATTTAATTCCCGACCCGCTCACTCGCTATGCATCGCGCTGTCAGTGCAGGCACGCCGCTTTTTACACTGGACACTTCATACCTTACACTAAAGATGAGGTAGACCGATTATTCGTCTTCTGCGCGTGTACTCCGACATTGACAGTTGTGTTGGTGTGAGGTAGGTCAAAGTCACGTGGTCAACAATGATGAACGTGTTTGTTTATAGCTTATTTAAAATTACAAGCACTATTAATTGTATAACATACCTTAACCAATTTGAATTTAATGAAGCTGCATTACAAATTGGTTAGAGGAAGTATAAAAATATCTCAAAATACGTGTTTGCTAAACAGTATTCTAACCTCAAATCCAATCCACGCCGTGTTTGCTAGTCGTGTTGGGAGGAAAGCAGTTCAATGTTGGGACACGGTGACTGGTTGTGCGCAGCCAGCGAGATCGCTTTACCTCAACTTTACTCTATGCTTCATCCCCGCCAACACTGGCCAAACACATTCTATGGGCTGTTCTCGGTAAACTGTGCACTTCTGAAAGGCCTGTTGAAGATCTACTTTTATGCACACTGAATATCCTTCTATACATATTATAAAACTCAACGTATCTCTGTCTTGTCTGTCTGTCTGTCTGTGCGCTTATCACTCGAGAACCATGTATCCGAGTTACGTGGTTTTTTTGACGTGACAACGTCTTAAATTAGGTTGCGGCTGGGAGTCACTTATGAAAAAGTGTAACGCTCGGTAACGTTACGATGAGTCACCGAGGAGGGGTAATCAAGGGAGGGAAATGAGGGGAGGAAACAGGAGGGGAGCCGAGCCGGCCAAGGAGAAAGCCACCTTGCATGGAAGCAATTCCAAAGACGAACGACGCGGTGGAGCCGGTCTGCCGCGCGCGCAGCACTACGTTGTCACGTAAAATCTTCGCCCGTAAAACCGACTTTACAGGCAACCATTTTTTTAATTCATAGCTAAGTTCTCTGGCCAGGTTTTAGGATAAATTTTGTTACGTAAAGTAACATTAAGGAATAACCAGTGATGATAACAGTGAATAAAGTCGAAAAAAACGTTTGCCGCCTGCGCGCTCTCTTGCAATGCACTGTCTAAACCGTCAAAGATGGAACAATATCAAGCAGTAAAAAATTGTGTAGAATAAAAATACCTATAAAAACTCCGTGGTAGCATACATATATTTATAACAGACATATGTATATACTAAAAAGCGTTTTTACCATTTAACTCACCGAGACGTTGAGTTTTATAATATGTATAGAGTATAGAGGATTAACACTAAGTAAAATTCAACTTTATTAAAAAAAAACCTAAACAATAATTTTGTAGTCCACGCGAGCGGAGCCGCAGGAACAGCTAGTCTACCTGTATAATTAACATTGACACTTGCCTAATCACTTTAATCCTGTGTCGGTCAAATGAAATTGTGCAATTATTAGAAAAATAAATATTACAGAAATGTGCTAATTCTTAGACTTGCATTCATTAAAAAAAGAAAGCAAAAGAAATAATTTCGGATTTCAAGAAGGTTTACCTAGCACATTTAATTCAGCGTTAAGACATGGCAACGATGGAGAGAAATATGTTCCAACTTCAATGAGCACATGTAAGTCCGCTGAACCACCAAACCCTCATGCGCCACCGAATGGCCTTCGTGTCGTGAGACCGGGAGCATAGACTCCCATAACTCACGGGGTGTTTGTAAAACAAATGCACCCCGACACACCTTCAAATCATTGGGTCGGCTGTGGGGCGCCGTGTAGCTGTTTCTTGTTGGGTACCGGACCCGTATTAAGGCTCTTTATTGGTGTTGCCTATTTTGAAGTAAAGTTCGGTGGGGGAGTGAAGCTCCCCTTCAGCCTCCCGGCTGGAGTGAATGTCTGTGTCGTGATGTCAGGTCAACATGTTAGACAGTTATATACAGTATGCTAATTAATCTCGCATGTAATGTGTGGGTGAGTCCCTAGTCTCCCGGGGCAGCCCACGGGGCACGTTTCACCGTGTGGTCGTGCAGTGATATTGGTGATAATCCCCCCCTCCAACACTCACACACACACACATATATATGCGCTGAGGGCGCTTAGTTATTTAAAGTGCTTATATATAATAATTCAATAAATTAAAATGTTGTTTTCGTAGGCCAGCACATTGAACGCAGGTTTAACAGGTTAGTGGGAAAACTTGAATTTCAAGCACTCTATAACGCGGCTCAAGCGCGAGGTAGGCAGGACCCTTAACGAAAAAAAGTACCAAAATAATGGATATGAAGATGAAACTTTTTTTTTTTTTGGAACGTTTATCTGGCTATGGTAAAAATTTATTAAAAGCACATACACAGTCCAATCACATTAATATAACGACTTGCTATAAGTACCATCTGCAGCGCGTAGCCCATGACGTGGGCTGGTGAAGCGGTTATATAATGCGACCGACCGGCTACTGTACACAATAGCGACTGGTATCTCTCGGGCAGTGCGACTTAGCTTCGCAGCACTACATCTGAGTGCCACTTGGGGCCAGCGGCTGCGACACTCAGCAGCTGAAAGGAACGCTGTTAAATAAATAACACACATTATCTTTGCAGTTCCGGGCAGGATCCTCCCGCCCCTCTTCATCCCTTGCGGGCCACATGTCCGGCCAGGGTGCACCAGAGTTAGCACAAACCCTCCAATTCTGCAACAACATTCCAGCCGGTGCAGTACTGGTGTCCGGGGGCGACACCACGGGTGCAGCCGCAAACACAACACAAATACACAAAACCCCTCCCACCCCGAGCAACCAGTGACGGGAACTGAGATGGGAGCACGAAAACTCCGGTAACTGGAACATTGCCCGGGCACGCCTGAGCCAGCGTCAGGCTAGAGATAACGCAGAACTGGAAGCCACGACTGCAGAAATAGCTCGGAGAATGCAACCGAAAATCAAGAGAAGTGTCTCGCTGGAGAGGAAACGCTCTCGCTCGTCGTCGTTAGAGGCGACACCACAGATACCGGTTGTAAATCGGTACAGCGTACTGAAAGAGGTACACGATAACACCCATCAGCCGGGCTGCTCAAGCCAGCCCCCCTCCCGCACACACCCGAGTGCCAACAACCAAACAAGGCAGGCGAAATCACAGAAGTTTCGGCTGGTAGTTCCCGACACCAGCAAGTGCGGCTTGGTGACGACGGGAACTACGAGCTATTAGCCCCACCGGGATCACAATTAACATCGCGCGCAACGGACTGCACGTCGCGGCAGCCGATGCGCAAAAGCACAAGGACGCTGCGACGCTCCTTTCCGCTAACAATATTCAGTACTTTACGTACCGCAAAACCACTGACCAGCCTCAGAAGGCCGTCTTCGACCTACTGAAAATACAAGCACAGAGGACATCAGGCAGGATCTGCAGGCACTCGGGTATCAAGTAATTGGTATATATGAGTTCCACAAAAAACTCACAGACCCGCAGAACCTCTCTAAAGAACGGCTGCAACCCCAGAGGATTTTCTGCGTCACGGCCGCCAAAAACGACACCATCCCCCCTCTCGGGAAAGTAACTAGGCTCAACATTACCGTAGTTCATCCGAGACCCTACAAAAAGCGGCCCTCTGACGTAACACAACGTCGCAATTGTTTTGCCCTTGACCATACAAGGTATTTCTGCCACATGACGGCCATCTGCCCTCACTGCACCGGCCCTCACACACAGGATGCCTGCCCTAACATAACAAAAAACCCTGTCTGCAGAAATTGTAATGGGACGCACTCAGCTTCCTCAAAGCCGTATCCCCACTATCTTTACATCGTGCAAAAGCGACAATCTGCTGCAGAGGTGTCCCGGGCACAAACCCGCACATCAAAGCCGGTACCTGTCCCGGCCAGGAACCTGGCTATGTACCCTCAAATCCGTGACGCGAAAAATCTCCGTACAGAATATTCCTTCGCGCAGGCGACCTTAGGGCGTCCCAAAAAATCACCGTCCCCATGCAAACCCCAGTAGTTACCTAAGAAACAACAACAGTTATGTACAACCTCCCCCCTTCCTAACCACACATGCCCCTAGTGACAAGAAGTCGGCCTTGCAGGGCATGCATGAGCCCATGCAGTTCCTCAGAGAGGCCAACTTCACTGCCATTATGTTGCATTACAGGCCCTTCATGCAGCAAGTGAGAGCCACTGCAAACCCCCAGGAGAAATCCATGCTCCTCCTGGAAGCCCTGGCAAGTTTCGGGGGCCCTTAAAAGGTCTCACGACCCCCAGTAGTCCCTGGTACCCTTTCCTTACTGTACTGGAAGAGTAACGGCGTTCTTCAACAGCTATGCGAGCTCGAGAGAGTGTTGGAGACGTGCAGAATAGAAGTAGCTCTTATTCAGGAAACCAAGCTAAACCAACTAAACTGTTCACAATAAAAAATTACGTAACCTACCGGAACGACAGGACAACTAGAGGCGGGGGTACCTCAATCTTAGTTCATAATATATTACACCACCACATGAATATAGACCCGGACTGTAAACACATAGAATCCACATCAATTAATATTAATACCGCGTCAGGCCATACAAGTATGTTAGTCTATGATCCCCCTCCCCCGCAAACCACTCACACAAGAAGACCTAGATAAAACTACAAATCAGCCATATCCATTTATTGTAGCAGGCGATTTTAACGCTCGGCATACCCACTGGTACGACATTGAAACTAACCAATCGGCAAAAGCTCTTTTTTCCCCACGTACAAAGAACTTCATATATAACAAAATCCTCAAACGAACCAACACATTATTCCCCAGTTTTAAGATACCACCCCACTATAACAGACTTGCTAATAACTAATATAAATAACCAAGACGTTAAAAGTACAGGCAGGTGATCTGAGTCTAAAATGGAAGCGTTACACGAACTAAAGTGTGCGTGTGTCTATATTGCAAACACCCAACCCCCATTCTTGGTAAAACCTCAGTAACTAACTGGCAGGCTTTTATAACAGAATTAGAAGAAACTTTTGACCAGAAAAACATTCCAGTCACATCCCAGGATGATATAGATCCGGCCATAGAATTGCTAAACACAACCATAAAATCGGTACTTAATAATAATAATTAAAAAAAATTTAATAGAAGGGAATTCCTGCATATAAACTTCTCGGAAATAGATATTCTTCTAATAGAAAAAAGACAGGCTAGATATGATTGCCAGCGACTTATAACGCAGGAATATAAAACAAAATACAACCAATTAAATAAAAAACTCAGAACAAAAATAAATAGTCTCCGCATAAATAAATGGGAAACATTTGTCAGCGAGCTCGCAGATAACCCGCAAAAATTTTGGAACATCTCGCGCACACTAAGAGGAATAAGTAAAAAACCCCAGTCTTTACCGATATACACAGCAAACAGCCTAAAAGTATAACCCGTCGGACAAAGCAGAAGCAATAGCAGACTAACTAGAAGGCCAATTCTCCCCAAATAACGATCTCAGTGACATCAATTTCACTAAGGATGCTAACACAACTGTAAACAACTTCTTAAATAAACAAACTACAGCTGACCCGGAACCAGTCACACTCCCAGAACTTATCTTCACTCTAAAAACAATTAAAGGAAACAAGGCGCCGGTGCCAGACACAATAAAATACCAAACTCTACAAAATTTACGTTACCCAGTACAGTGTTTTATAATAAACATTTTAAACGAAATTCTAAAATATAAAATACTACCCCACAGAATGGAAAATAGCGAAAGTAAATACACTAACCAAACCCGGAAAAAAAACCCTCCTACCCACTAAACCAGCGGCCTATATCACAGCTCAGCTCGCTAAGTGAGATATTCGAAAAGATGCTGTGCTAAGTAGGCTAAACACACACGCCGAAATTGGTGGCATTATTCCGCATATTCAATGCGGTTTAAAAGCACAACATTCCACCGTTCATGCAGTTACAAAGTTTGCAACAGACACAAACACAGCCATCCTAGAGCACAAATTCACATCAGTAATGTTCCTAGACGTAGCGAAGGCATTTGATAAAGTTTGGATTAAAGGCCTCCTGCAAAAAACGAATAAATTTCCATTTCCAAGATTGCTACATACATATACTTAGCAACTACTTTTTAAACAGGCAATTTTACGTCAACATTAACAATTTTAATTCCTCTACCCGCCAGCTCACTGCAGGAGTGCCACAAGGCTCTGCACTTTCGCCATTCCTGTACAATACATATATTCACAGCTGACATCCAACTCTCTCACTGCTCAGTACAATCGTATGCCGAAGGTACAGCTATTTTTTCACACGGTAAAAGTCTTCTCTACGCCGGCATTTACACACAGTTACAGCTCGACGAGCTGAGCCAGTGGTATGACCTCTGGAAGATAATACTAAGGCCTGGCTATTCTCTGCATTTATTTTTAACTCGCAGACGAACATTTGGAGCAAAACCATTAAAATATAACAACACATAAATCCCTTATTCTAAGACCGCCAAATATCTAGGGTTAATAATATATAACAAACTGCACTGGGACATTCACATCAAACATACTAAACAACTTGCATATGCTAAATTAAATAAATTATATCCCCTGCTTAAATGTAACAGACTAAACAAAAGACTAAAACTATTAATATACAACTCAATCGTCCGTTCAGCCCTCATGTACGGGAATGGAGTGTTGGGAAACGCAGCTAATACATTAATAAACCACTTACAAATAATTCAAAATAAATATCTAAGAATAATTGGCGATGCCTTTAGATACACCAGAAACTGCGATCTCAATTCAACACTACAAGTGCAGTATATAATTGAAAAATTAATTAAACAAAACAATAAGTTTTATAATAAAATAAAGCTCCACCCCAACCCAAATATCCGCGATGTCGGTAATTACGAACCAGACACCAGCAAACGCATTAAAAGACCTAAAATGCCACGGATAAATAATTAAACAAAAACTTTAAAACCCATATTCCATATTGGCCAGCCGCGTTCTCTTATCGGTCCGGGACGAGAGTCGGGGCGTTTAACAAAACTAGTTGCGCCTGGCTTTTCGCCTCAGTCCACCACCTCACCCAGCTCACTCTGGAAGACACGAAGTCCACTGAATACCACAACACAATGCCTTCTAAACTGTTGGGAAGGCCGCTAAGAAAGCCTAGGACTTCTAGAGATTTTCCAGTGTTCTTCGCCTGAAGTTATAGAAGAGTGATCTCGGCTTACTATTTTTAACGAGTTCGCGCAGATTGGAACAGTGCGCTAGCGGCGCAATTAAATCCGGCCTGGGTCTCGCCTCCTAGCTGTCGCTGGGGTAAACCGGTGACAGACAGAGGGTCCTGGTTAGGTGCTAGCCAGATGTGGAGTAGTGGGAGGGGGGATTTCTCGGACAATCACCTGGTCTTCGCCCAAACATTACTTCACAAAACATTTAATTACACCAAACATTCAAAAACATTAATTCCACAAAGAAAACCGACTTCGCCCCTCCCCCAGAAATGGGGAAGGAGGAAAACACCGAACCAACAGCTGAAACGGAAATTCAATCCACAACAGACAACAGCTGAGAAAACAACTACTCCCCATCTGAACATTCAACATCCGAATCGGATGTAGACGTCGAATCAGAAGACTCCCGCATGGCCACAGATGGGTTTCAACTAGTCACTAATGGACGAAAACGCACAAAATCAAACTCATCTGGAGAAAACAGCCAACTAAGCACTAAGAAAAAACTAGATGCGAGAGAAAAACCTGAAAACTCTCTCAGAAAATCAAGAACAAATCAACAAACCACCACATCACCAGTAACAACCAGACAAACAACCCAGCAAACAACAACCCCCTCGATCTTCTGCAAAAGAGATCTAGGGAAAAACCAGTCAGCGTACATCAGACAACTACAGCAACAATGTGGTTCTTTCAGGATTCTGTAACAGGGGAACAGAATCCGAATCTACCACAGAACGCACGGCCTACTTATCCAAAAACTCAAAGAAAACAACAAAGAACCCTGCACATATGCTTTTCCCGGAAAATACAAACAAGTCCGCGTAATAATCACAAATATACCAGCCGGAACCACGGCCGAAGAAACCAAAACAGACCTAGAATCCAAAGGCCTCAGAATACAGGAAGTCAGAATCCTGGGGGACCCTAGGATAGAGAGGTCAAGGTATTATTCGACCCCTTTCATGGTTACCGTACCGGATACATCACAGGAGAAACAGCTCAGAGACACAAGGCAAATAATGCACTTCATTGTAAGAGTGGAAGACTACACCCAAAATACCCCAAAACGCTGCAAAACCTGTCAGTGTTACGGACATGTTGCCTCACAATGTCACCGTGCACCCAAATGCAATAAATGCGCCGGAGATCACTCCACTCAAGACTGTACACTAGCAGAGGACGCACCAAAGAAATGCCCCAACTGCCTAGAGAACCACATGGGCGGATCCAAGGAGTGTCCCAGGAGACAACTCCACGACAACTTCATTAGACAAAAGCAGGAAATCACCAGATCCACCTCATACACAACCAGAGCACCAGCATGGGCACCTCAGGACTTCCCTGGGATGCACCCAGCTACCCTCTCATGGCAACCACCAACACATCTCACACTACAGACACCTCAAAACACGGAGGCACCCCATCCAGCCCAAACAACATTCACGCACCCACCAGTGCTCCCAAAACCAACAACATAGCACGCCCAGGTACATCACCAACAAAAACCACGACCAACGTACACAATACCTCAACCACAAAGGCAAACACCAATACCACCAACCCATTTACAAACACACAACACACGACAACAAGAACCAGAAGCACTAGAACCCCTCAAATATATCATGGATATATTCAACATCCTCAAACCATTCCTCCCCATTGTCAAGAAAATGGCAGGAAAACTAAAACAAGTCACAACAAACGCAGAAATAATGTCAATATTAATCACATCCCTCACCGAAATAAGCACTTAATGAGACCATATCATTACTTACTTGGAATGCGCACTCCATCAATGGTAAACTAAATGAATTAACCGATATCATCACACAACACAAACCACATATAATTGCAATAATTGAAACCTGGCTCACACCCACTCAAAAATTTTACACACAGGGATGCACAACACACAGAAATGATAGAACAAATACCCGAGGTGGAGGGGTAGCACTCTTAATAAAACAAGGAATTTCACATCACACCTGCTCACAATTTTATTTTGATGAACTTGAAGTAGTTTCATTTCAAATCACCAACACAATAGCTCCCTTCACCATCTCAGCAGTTTATATGAAACCAGGCCACATTATCCCCATAGCAGATATAGAAGCACTCCGCATACTCGACAACAACTTCATTTTAATGGGAGATTTCAACGCAGCACACCAAAACTGGAACAACATAAACAATACATATGGAATTCAACTCACCAACTACATTAGACACAAACCACTCACAATTCAAGCTCCCACAACATTTACACATGAATCATATCAAAACCATCATCACCGATCAACAATGGACTTCTTCATCGCCACAACTAACATAAAAATAAACAAAATCAAAGTTATATACACAGGCACATCAGACCACTTCCCAGTCATGGGCACAATAACATACACTACCACACAGCCACCTTCTTACCCAAAATTTAACTTTAAAAAAAGCTAACTGACCTAAAGTTCAACACACAATAGAATCAAACATAAACATCAACAGAGATCTAAACACTAAAGAAACCACAGATTCACAAGTAACACACTTAACTGAAGTAATTCTTAAAGCTGCAGAACAGGCCATCCCCACATTTAAAAACACAGGTCCCACACCCAGTCTGCCACCACTCATAAATTCAATTACAAAAATCCAGAAACCACTACAGACGTAAATGGCAACACACTCGAAATCCACAACTACTCCAGATATACACCCACCTTAAAAACTGCACCACAAAAGCTTACACAGACTGGCTCATCGAAGACAAATTAAACAAATTGAAAGCACTCAGTATCCAGGGAGGCTCAGCCTGGCGCCACGTAAAAACTTTAAAACCAAAACCTTCAGTAATCCCTCCACTTAAATCAGGAATCACTTTACTAGAAACACCAGAGAAAAAAACAGAATTACTAGCAGAATACTTTGAAACAACATTTAAATCACCACACCTACCCAATGAACTTAGTGAAACATCAGATAACGAAGACGCCAGAACATACGACACAACACTCCCTCCACTGGATCACACACCTGGCACACCACTAGTCACACCTGGAGAACTCGCACTTGTAATAACAAAAACTCTTAAAACCTCAGCAGCTCCAGGTCCAGACCAAATACCAAACGCTATAATAATTCACCTGCCACCAACAGCAATTCTCTACCTCTCACGCATCTTCAATGCAGCCATCACACTCACTTACTTCCCCACTAACTGGAAAAAAGCAATAATAATTCCCATCCCAAAACCAGGTAAAGACCACACTTCCCCTAAATCATACAGACCAATTGCCCTACTACCCGCACTCTCTAAAGTTTTTTGAAAAATTCATATTACACAGAATACTCGCTACAGTCCAGTCAGACACACTCCTGCCACACTTCCAATTTGGANCACACTTCCCCTAAATCATACAGACCAATTGCCCTACTACCCGCACTCTCTAAAGTTTTTGAAAAATTCATATTACACAGAATACTCGCTACAGTCCAGTCAGACACACTCCTGCCACACTTCCAATTTGGATTCAGGAAACAACACTCAACCTCAACACACCATTGCAAGAATCACACAAAACACACAAACAGCCTTCTCCAGAAAACAACATGCCGGACTACTGCTTCTAGACATTTTTAAAGCCTTTGACTCAGTACACCACTCACTTCTTATTAAAAACCTATCCTCCACAAACATATTGCGTCACTTCATCANGCGCACGCCATTGCGAAAATCACACACAGCCTTCTCCAGAAAACAACGTGCCGGACTACTGCTTCTAGACCTTGCTAAAGCCTTTGACTCAGTACACCACTCACTTCTTATTAAAAACCTATCCTCCACAAACATATTGCGTCACTTCATCAGACTCATACACTCATTCTTAAGTAACAGAGTATTCCAAGTAAGAATCCACACTCACCTCTCATCTTCACACCCAGCAGAAGCTGAGGTACCCCAAGGAGCAATCCTCAGTCCACTACTTTTCGCCATCTTCATCCGCCACATAAGAACCAGCCCGCACACTACAATCACTCAATACGCAGATGACACAACCATACTATCTGCACACGCCCAACATGACAAAATAGCTCACAGACTCACAAACGAATTTAACACGATTAACAACTTCTTTACAAACATAGGCATTGCATTAAACGTCGACAAAACTATTGCAGTGTTCCTCACCAGACATACAGCTGACACCCCTCCACCACCACTACAACTTCAGAGAAACATCATACAATGGGAAAACAATGCTAAGTACCTGGGGGTGCTTATAGACACAAGACTACACTTCATACAACATATTAAACAAACAGCAGGAAAAGCAAGAGGAGCAATCAGAGAACTAACACCTATTTTATCACCATCTAGCCATATAGACATGCAAACAAGAATCACAGTACTAAAAACAGCCATCATCCCTCTTCTTACATATGCTGCCCGCATCTGGGTCACCTCAGCAGCAAAATATCACCAGCCACTCTACACCACACTATACCAAGCCCTACGCATCATTACCAATTCACCCCGCCTCACTCACAGGAAAACACTACTGAAGAAAACAAAAACACAGAACCTCATACACCGCCTACAGAAACTCACCAAAGCATTCACCGATAAGCTCGAAGAACATCCAAACCCCTTCATCTACTCACTCACAGCGCACATACCCAGGCTCAAAAGACCTCCATTCTCCACCTCAGGGAGGGCAAGCATCACAGACTTCAACTACCATCCAGCACCAGCAACAGTTCCAGTGAAGAAGCAGCAGACCAGCCACCATAAGGAAAACTGAAACAGGAAACCAGTGCAACAATAATTTCAACAAAATTTCAGTGTAACAGTGTAACTTTAATTAATAATGACAGTGCATCAGGGGTTTTTTTTTTACGGGGGGTTCTCCCCTTTTTCCCCGAAGTGAAATAAATTAAACAAAATAAGTTAAATATACCAAGAATAAATAAAGTGAAATCTCCTGAATCCTTCAATAAATAACTGTAAGTAAAATAGATAGTTAGCTAAAATAAACGTTATACAGTAACGTTAAAAGCCATGGCCAATTGTGTTTAATTAATTTTCTAAAGAACTTAATAACTTTAATTCTAACTTTAACCTTAATCTAATAATAAATGTAGCCAGTATAAATTCGGTATAGCTTACCAAATAGGATAGTTAATAAAAAAAAAGTACATTGAATACCGAAATCACACTGTCGTAGCACTTCTAGACATAGACAAGGCGTTCGACAGGGTGTATCATACTTGTCTGTTATACAAACTCCGAGTATAACTTTCCGCCTTACCTCGCCCGTTTCATTTAATTCTACCTATCATCACGCACATTTCATGTCAGTATCGACGGTGAAAAATCCATGGTCTGCCAGGTAACACGCAGGAGTTCCCCAGGGCAGCATCCTAGGTCCGGTCCTGTTCAACCTGTACATCAACGACATGCCACGAGCTAGATAGGCTCATATAGGCTGTTATGCTGACGACACAATAATATTCGCATCGTCAATGAACAGAGATGGGGCCATAAGCCTAGTGCAGACTGCCCTGGACGACATAGAGCCCTGGCTGGCGAAATGGTGCATCAAAGCGAATGCAGCAAAAACAGTAGCCGTTGCATTCAGCACCCAAAGAAAGAACCCGCCCACAAACCTACAGTTCTGTGGCCAGCAAATACAATACAGCAACAAGGTCAAGTACCTGGGTGTAATCATGGATAGGAAGCTGACCTGGAGGCATCATAATCATACTCAGCTCGCCAAAGCCAACTCCCGGCTAAGGCAGCTGTTTCCACTCCTTAATCGCTATAGCTCGCTCCGTAAACGAAATGGCTTGATCATTTATCATACACTCATTCGCCCCGTCCTCACCTACGTCGCACCAGTCTGGGGAACAGCAGCTCACCGTCACCTACAGAAACTACAGTACTTCCAGAACAGAGTCCTTCGCATGGTAACGAATGCACCCAGATACACACGAAATTACCAGCTTCACAAGGAGCTGAAAGTGAAGAAAATACAAGAACACGCGCACAAGCTGGCCACAGAGCTGTATAACAAAATCCCGACGGTAGAAACGCGCGCGCGTGCGTGCGTGCGTGTGTGTGTGTGCGCGCGCGTAAGCGAGAGAGGGAGAGAACAAAACGCGCGCTGCCGGTGTTGAAATCAAAACTTCGCTCGTTTTTTGTTTTTTTTGTTTTTTATAAAACTTTTATTATTACAGCTCCGACCGTCATTTGGAATTTAATTTTAAACCCATCAAAACATGTTATTTACTGTGCGATTGTGTTATAGTTCTGTCTGAAGGTAGGTTAATTACTGAAAACATATTTATTAATCACTAAGTCGTACATAATTACAATACAAATAATACAAATGCGTATTATTGCATATGGACATTTAAAACGCGGTATTACTGTTTTGTTAGTCTGGTTCTGGTGTATTTTGTGGTTTGGTATTAAAGTGTGTTTTACATGCTAAATAGAAATAGACTGTTTCAAATATTTATTGTGTTTTTATCATATTTCATTATTATATATATTTTTTTTACTGATTAGCTTTTTACTTACATTTGTCAAATGTGTTCGCGCATACTGCCTGTTTTAAGAAGGGCTTGTTTTGGTTTAGATTTTCACTATGCCACCGCCAAAGAATAAGGAAATGAGGAATAATTTCACAAGCCTAGAAAAAAATATTTATGTCGATATTGCTCTCTAAATCTTGCTTACAATCCAAGTAATGGGACGGAAAATCTTGTTCGACATATGAAGAGAAATACAAGAATATTCCTCTAACACCGTGATAGACTTGAAATAAACTTACCCACGACTGAAGTAATTACCACTAGCAGTACTAATGCCCATAATACTAACACGTATTCATTAGAAACGTCCACCTCAGTAGCGGTACAGCTCTCTACACTAGTTGCCATAGTCACTGACAATGCCAGTAATATGTTAAAAGCTGTAAGAAACCTAGGTTGGCGGCAAGTGAGGTGCATGGCACACTCCTTACATTTGGCAGTTAGTAGTGGTCTGCAACAGCAAGACATTAAATCCATTATTACAAAAGTTAAAAATACTCTAGAATAATTTAAGCGAAGTTCATATCAAAGCCTTATCAAAGCTAGAGGATAATATAAAAAAAATTAAACCTCCACTATTAAAACTAAAGCAGGACTGTGTGACTCGCTGGAGTTCCACACATGATATGCTTATCAGATTTCATACAGTAAAAATACAATAATAACTACTCTAGCCATTGAACACCCAGAGTTAAATAATTTGTCTGTTGAGGAGTGGGAAATTATTGCCAAATGTGTAGAAATATTTCACATTTTCAAAAGTGTTACCGAGCCTCTTTGCTCAGAGAAACACGTTTCTCTATCAAAATTACCCATGTATGTTTCCGCCATGGTTGACAATTTAAATGAATGCATAGCACAACAAACCATAAGTTGTATAAAAGAACTATGCGACACCATTAAGCGCGAGATTCATGCAAGGTTTGGTAACGTCGAAACTCACGAATCGATTGCTCAAGCGACGCTACTAGGGTCAAGGATCAAATCCCATGGCCTATCACCCAGATATTCAGAAAAGGCTATAGCTGACCTGAAGCAGATGTGTGCAAGAATCAAGTTAAATACTGACCAAGATGCAAATAGAAACAACGAAGAGTCTCACTCGGATCAACATAAATCTCAGTTTTTGCTTTGGGGAAAATTTGACGAAAACGTTAAGAATTTGATCGCTCCACTAAATCCTACTGCATCAAGCATTATAGAAGTAGATAAATACCTAAATGAAGTATTGCTTGCCAGGACTGAAGATCCTCTTATCTGGTGGAAACAAAGAAAGGATGTTTATCCAAGACTCTACAAACTGATGCTGAAACGGCTATGTATCACCGCCACCTCCTTGCCGTGTGAAATAATTTTTTCCAAGATGGGCCAAATAATTAATGATCGACGGAGCAGCCTGAAAAATCCTCCAAAATAATATTTCTCTCTCACTATTTAAAATAATTGATTGGTACTTGGATACCTAATAATTATTTCAATGTTGATTCTTTTCTAGTTTTATTATTACCATAAGAACTATTAGTTAAGTTGCCAAATAAGTTAGTTACTTTTATTCCTAAGTAAGTCTACAGAGGTTATGATTTTTTTTAGTAGTATCAAGACTGATTCTTCGGCTAACGAAAACCACTGTTTTTTTATAATAAAAATTAAGTATNTATTATTACCATAAGAACTATTAGTTAAGTTGCCAAATAAGTTAGTTACTTTTATTCCTAAGTAAGTCTACAGAGGTTGTGATTTTTTTTAGTAGTATCAAGACTGATTCTTCGGCTAACGAAAACCACTGTTTTTTTATAATAAAAATTAAGTANCCCCCCCGAGCAGGCAGAAGTGCCGCAAGACGACATGGCATGGACTCGACTAATGTCTGAAGGTATGCAGGAGGCATATCACACCATGAATTCTGCAGGGCAGTCCACAAATCCAATCTGCGCCAATTTGAGAAACGGGTTCCACGTCTGTCACGTTTAATGATTCTCGTCAGTCGTCGTTTGTCCCGTTCTTTCACACTCTTTTTCCGGCCGCAGCGATGTGGAAGATGTGTGATGTTTTACCGGATTCCCGATATTCACGGTACACTCGTGAAATGGCCGTACGCGAACATCCAAATGTTATCGCTACCTCGGAGATGCTATGTCCCATCTCTCGTACGCCGACTATAACACCACGTTCAAACTCACTTAAATCTTGATAACCTGCCATTGTAGTAGCAGTAACCGATCTAGCTGCCGACCGCATCGCGTTACTCTGANATAACCTGCCATTGTAGTAGCAGTAACCGATCTAGCTGCCGACCGCATCGCGTTACTCTGATTGGTTCCATACCTCTGTTATTTGCATACGCACGCCGATACCATTTTTTCGGCTCTTCAGTGTAAAACAATTTCAGTCCGCCTCCCGTCCACTATACGCGCCGTCCGCTCGGCTGAGGAGTCGGACCCATGCAGGTCCGGCGGACACGGAACCTGGATGTAAGTCCGCAGAGCTGGATGTATATCCGGACCCGACTCCTTTAAAATCTCGGACGTACCCATATCTACTATATACTGCCATGAAAATACTGGACGCTGACATCATGATATCATTCCACAACTTTTTATAACCGGTAACACACATACAGATAACATTCCACAACACCAGAGACTCGTCCACATCCTAGGGAGGTCCGGAGAAATGCAACCTAGGAGAATCTCGCTTCTTGCCGAGCCTTAGCTCCGGTTATAGGCGGCGAGGTAAAAACTCTGCAAGACTTATATAAAGGGCCTCTGGCGAGGGTCACCCCCCCCCCCCCTAAGTCCAAATCCATCCNAATGGCCAAAGCCTTACCCAGGCTCTCTACAGGTAGTAGAACTGCCTGTAAAATAGGAGGAAGCCTGCGGCAAAGCGCGGCATGAGTGCTGGGATGCAAATACTGTATTCATTCTCCAGACTGGAAACAAAAAACCTGGCCGCTCACGACGCCTGAAAATGCGTCTGGGGGACTGGGGGGATGGGGTTCAGTGGCTAGAACCTCCTTCCCACGTCATGGCTGCGGCATAATGTAGGATGCAGCGGGAGTGTAGAGGAATGGGAGGGGACCCACGATGACCAAGCACAACATTATCACATTACCCATGCAATTATATACCATGTCCATTCATTTCACCAAGTTCACAATACACCCAGATAAGTGCAGAGGCCATTAGGCCTAAGCACATTGACCCGTAGATAACCAAGGAAAAATAGTTCCGTTATGGGAGCGGACCGCCTTATTTTTGAGCGATTTAGCGATCCTCGCCTCAGTGTAAGTCCAGCATCCGCAGCGTGCACTTCGCTCCCGCCGGCTCCCCTCCCGGCCGTGCTGTCCGCACTTCTCTCGAGCAGCACCACAACACTTCCACACGCAAGTAGAGTCACACTAAAGTACACATAAAGGTTAACTTATATTACTGTTCGCTGTTGGTTCCGGCTAATTCAATGTTACATTCAAACAACACACAACACTATATATATTCAAAACACAACTTGAATACATTTAAATGTTAACTTTAACACTTTAAATAAATAGTTTGAATTTATAATAATATATAGTTAGTCCTATATTAACTATTCATTGCTGCCAAACTTAAAATTAATAACAACTGTATACACAAACACATTCTAGTTTATTTTTATTGTATCGTAACTTATTGCAGGCATTGCCTCCTCGACACACTTCCCGACAGCTGCAATATTTTCGGCTTAGATTCCGCTTGAAAAAAAAAACTAAAACCGCAACGAAGTGCTCCCGCCTTCGCGGCGGTCCTTAACAAGCCCTGCATTTCAAAATGCCTGGTTTGTAGGTACCATCTCTCTCCTTTACCCCCGCAGGCAGGTAAGCAAAGGAAACAGTTATGGGTGCCAGGTCCCCTGGCGCTACACAGGAGTCCTAAAACAAAACAGACTGCTGGCTTGCCGTAGTATATCAATTTGATCGACAGCCAGGCGGGATGGGATAGCTGTACCCAACCTGAGCTTTAGAATTGATATACAAATGGGAGGACAAGAGCCCTCACAAGGGATTGTACTTCCTCCGCGCTGAAGGAGTAGCGTCCCAGTGGTGATAAACGGCGGCTGTACACATTGCGCTTCCTGCTGTCATGGGTAAGGAAAGCGATTCATCTGAGTTGCAAATTGGGATGATCATCGGATTTCTGGCTAAGGGGGGCAGCATTTCGGTTTCAGCTGCGTAGAACAGATGGTTCTCCGACGTTTCTCGCCGGACACGCTGATGTCCGACACCCTGCATCCATTGCTATATATTCTCTGATATATTCTTTGGCTGAGATGAGCCAAAAAACCAATGGGAAGGGAGGAGATGATGGAGAAAGAAGAGGAGGGAGAGAAAGTACAAAGGAAAACCCATTTGGAAAGGGAGGAAGAGTCAACAGGTCTCCCCCACCTGTCGAAAGAAGAAGAGAAGAAGATGAAATGAGAAGAAGTTTATTAGAACAAAGAAGGATGGATTACCTTCCACTTCTTGTTCTAGTTCTTTGTTCTATGCTTCTCCGCTTCGAAGAGGCGGAAAGAAGAACAATCGAAGAAAGAGGAAACAAAAATAAGAAGAGCAAACAAACAAAGGACTGGACTGAAATGATGGAAGAAGAAAATGCAGAAAATAGCAAGAAAAGAGGATTTGTTCTAAACCTTCTTCTACTCCTACTAGAAGAAGAATACAAAAAAAGAAAGAAGAATGAAAGAACAGTAGCGGTTAGTAAGTTAACCGATTCAACGGTACAATTGAATGACTTGATGGTNTGAAAGAACAGTAGCGGTTAGTAAGTTAACCGATTCAACGGTACAATTGAATGACTTGATGGTATACTTAATCAAAGAAAGTAAGAATATTTCGGAAAGAACTAGAAAAAATATAATGGATAGAGTGAGACGACTACACCAAATTATTATTCTAGTCCTTTATCTTTATTATGTCTTCTTGAACGAAATTGATTTACTGAGAGAGCAAAATAGGATGGAAAAGAAAAAATTGGAAGAAGAAAGAGAAGTAGGAAAACAATATAGGAAAGAAGAAATAGGTAGAAGAGGAAGCGAAGGAAAGTTGAAGGAAGTGAATACCAACGTATGGGGAAAGAAAAAAGAAGAACCGGTAGTACTAATTATTGAACCTGCAATAATGAGAACAGGCGNCAACGTATGGGGAAAGAAAAAAGAAGAACCGGTAGTACTAATTATTGAACCTGCAATAATGAGAACAGGCGATAGTAGTGAGACCACCAAGAATGAGATAATAAGATACATAAGACCTGGCGAAAAGAAGATACAAATAAATAACATGTGGAAGGTCAGGANAATAAGATACATAAGACCTGGCGAAAAGAAGATACAAATAAATAACATGTGGAAGGTCAGGAACAATGGAATGGGGATGGAATTCCCGGACGACATACAGGCTACAAAAATGGAAAAGGAAATAACCAACAAACAAATAAATATGAGGGTAATTAGAAAAAATAAGAAACAACCGAAAATAATAATATTTGACATCGATAGTGAGAAAAGAGATGAAGATTTTCTGGAAGACGCATATCAACAAAATTTTACGGACATCCCCAAAGATAGTTTTTATAAGGATTTTAAGATTTTATTTAAGACGAAACCAAGAAACAATAGTAACAATATAATAGTAGAGGTCAGCACAAAAATATGGAAAAAAATTGAATCTAGACCGAAGATATATTGCCAATGGAAAGTGCACAATGTAAAAGAATTCCTATCTCCCATGAAATGCATGAAATGTTATAGATTTGGACACACACAAAAATGGTGTCGTGAGGATAATAATACATGCGGCAAGTGCTCTAAAATAGGACATAATGAAAAAGATTGCAAAAACACCGATGAAAGATGTATAAACTGCATTAGAATTAAAAAGACTGAGCAAATAGCAAATCATAAGGCAACAGATATAAACTGTCCGTGCCTGAAAAACGCAAAAGAAAGATTAAAAAGAGAAACCAATTATGATACATGAACCTATGGACGGAATAGTANCTGCATTAGAATTAAAAAGACTGAGCAAATAGCAAATCATAAGGCAACAGATATAAACTGTCCGTGCCTGAAAAATGCAAAAGAAAGATTAAAGAGAGAAACCAATCATGATACATGAACCTATGGACGGAATAGTAATAGTACAACAGAACTTACAGAAATCCCGCACAAATACTCTAAACTTAATAGAAGAGGTAGTTACACAAGGATGTGACGTCATTTTAATTCAAGAACCTTATATCTACAACGATAATTTTGTAAATATGGATAATAAATGGAACATATATTTTAGTCGACAGGGAGATAGAATACTTGCGGTCACTATGTGCAGCAAGAAGATAAAGAGCATAATGATCAACCAATTCTCTAATAACGAAATCGTCACAATAAAGATATATGCTAAAACTAAAGAAATAAATATCGTCAATTGCTATTTCCCACCCAAAAGTGATATCAGGATCAACATTCAAAAATTAGATAATATGATTGGAACAGATAAGAGCGCTAACTGGATAATCGGCGGTGACATAAATGCTAAGTCATTACTCTGGTATTCAAAAAATAGGGATAACAGAGGAGAACTTATGGAGGACTTCATAATCAAGAACAAACTCAATGTACTTAACGAAAAAACAGAATTATACACATACGACTCGATTCATGGACAAGACAACATCGACATCACACTGATATCAGATGGGATATATAATGAATGTAATAATTGGAAGATAGACATGAGCATTAGTGACCATAATAAAATTAGTTTTGTATGGAACAATGACAATATGCAAACAATAAAACATAAAGTCAGATNCAAACTCAATGTACTTAACGAAAAAACAGAATTATACACATACGACTCGATTCATGGACAAGATAACATCGACATCACACTGATATCAGATGGGATATATAACGAATGTAATAATTGGAAGATAGACATAAGCATTAGTGACCATAATAAAATTAGTTTTGTATGGAATAATGATAATATGCAAACAATAAAACATAAAGTCAGATTACATCACATGGTTAATGACTGGGACAAAGTTAGAACGGATGTGGAAGACCGGTTGATGAATGTTACTTTTAATAATTTGGACATAGAGGAGAAAATTACAATTTTAAATAACATAATTACGGAATCATGTACACAGAAAAATATGAAAACAAAGAACAACAGGAAAAACAAAACTATATGGTGGTGGAACGAGGAGTTAAGTGAAATGAAGAAAACACTCAAAAGGAAAAACAGAAGATATAGAACCTGCTGTCCATGTAATACCAAGAATGAATACAAGGATGACTACAAAAAAATTAGGAAGGAGTATAAAAGGAAGATTAAACTAAATATTATAAGAAAGTGGGAGGAATTTGTCTTGAAAGAAAGTCACGGTAATATATGGAATATTCCTGATAAAATAATTAGAGGGAAGATCAAGAAAGCGGAGAACATAGGTACAATTAAAGTTAATGGAAAATATACTAAGGATATTAAAGAAACATATGAACAATTAATCAATATATTGATACCTGACCAAGAATTAGATGAAGTACAGATTGGGAATAACATGGAAAAGACTCCAAGTACTAAATTTAACTTCGAAGAATTAGATGAAGCTATATATAATAGTGGTTTAAAGAAAGCGCCTGGTAGGGACAATATTACTGTGGAAGTACNTGAAGCTATATATAATAGTGGTTTAAAGAAAGCGCCTGGTAGGGACAATATTACTGTGGAAGTACTCAAGGAAATTTGGGATGTTATAAAACACACTGTACTGGATTTTATGAATGAAAGCCTAATAACTGGAAAATTCCCCAAAATTTGGAAGTGGGCTGAAATAGTCATTATATATAAAGG
>NQII01000716.1:225016-238113 GCA_002778355.1 Clitarchus hookeri
TGTGCCATTTTATTGTGTATTCTTTATTTTTTACTGCTTGGGTGGTAGCACAGGTCGAAGTGACAGCCTTCCCGTGGCTCCCCGCGTCAACCGGCTTCGCCGGGCAAATAGTCACTGCTACCACCCTGGAGATACCCAATAAGCCAAACGTTTTTTAGATTTTTAATAATATTCACTTGTAATACTCAACGTTTGCGCAACGTTCCTTGGCAGTGAGGGCAAAGCTAAAGAGATCATATATGTTTATACAATTATACAAATAACCGATAAGTCAATAATCATGTTATGAATATCATGTTTGTTTTAGGCCATTCCGGTTGTGGCTAAGAGGATTGATCTATCGCTGTGTTATGCATCCATTGCTGGACGAACACAAGGCGGTGGGGGCAGTGTTATGGTCTGAGGAATGTTCTCGTGGTACTCTCTAGGTTCCATCATCGTTGCGGAAGGCACTCTTGATCGATTTGGTTACTAACCCATCCTTGGCGATCACGTCCACCCGTGCATGATGATCGTCTTTCCTTGGGAGGATGGGATCTTCCAGCACGATAATGCGCCTGGCCGCACGGCTAGAAGTGTACGCACGTGGCTGGAAGAGCACGATCAAGACTCAAAAGTTCTTCCCTGGCCCCCAAACAGCCCCGCTCTCAATCCAATTGAACATCTGTGGGACCACCTCGATTGTCGTGTTCGCCGTCTGTCTCCTCCGCCACGCACCCTTCAACACTTGTGGGACGCACTGCAGACAGCATGGCTCCAGATACCCGTGGAGACCTATCAGCACCTCACTGGGTCACTGCCAGCTCGTCTAGCTGCTGTCCGTGCTGAGAAGGGCGGTTAATCTGGATACTAGCAGGTGGTCATAATAATGTGATTCGACAGTGTATTATCTAATAATGTATAAATTGTAAAATGTTGCAGGGAAATAATAACAGCGACGCCTCCTGCCACTACGTTATTTTTCGCTCACTCGCCATGTTGTCTGTTCAGAGCTGTCCGATATTTATCTCTATTGTATTTGATCACACGCTCAAACAGCGACGTGGAAGTTTGTTTTAAGTTTTGAAATGTAACGGACGCCACCGACGGACATCATTTCAGGCTGATAATTTCCTTGGCGTTGGAGATTTTATTTGTCAGCTAGTTTGGCTGTTAGAAGGCACGTTTATATTTATTGTTATTTTTTTCTTTATATACGTCGTATTATATTCATTTTATTTGCAAGTGAAAAATTCTGAACTACTTTAAATGGAGTTTGTTTCTTTATAAGAATATAAGAATGCATTAAATTTTTGTCAAGGTGCCGAGAACTGAGTTGCTAATTTTCAGGCTTCTTAAATAAATTTATTAATGTATAATTATACCATACTAAACTCATTAAAAAAAATTATTGTGCCTTTCTGTAATAACAGTAAAGGGTTTATAAAATTGTAAATTTTTTAGTAAGTAAAAGACGAAATCTGTTTAGCATGAATACATCACAACTACACTCAAACTTGGTCAAAGGCAGAGTAGTAAAACACAAAGACTGCTCACGGTAAAGTGAGCACGTTTGAAATCAATCTTTCAAAAACGTCACTGCCCCTACTTGTTCATATTATTTTTATGGGCAGTGACCTGGTATGTGCCCAGTGAAGTTGGCAACGGCGGAGGGAAAGTAGTTCCACGTCTTAGCGTTGAATTGAAAGTATTAGGTAAACATTTGCGAATACTGAAATGATTTATTTTATTTTCGGTTATTTTAGTGCATATACGCGTAAGAATGAATAAATGTTTAAAATATTTACTTTTCTAATAATTGCACAATTTCACTTGGCCGACGCATGAATAAAGTGGTCAGGCCCACGAAAAGGTCAGTTTTACATATTTTGGAAGTAAACACAATGTCCATACAAGTAGACCTCTGGACTTTGAAGTGCCAGTTTACCGTGAACAGCCTATATATGAAAAGACTGCACGACAGCTCAGTGTTTTTATTGTAGAGACGGTGATGAGACTTGTGATATGACCTAAAAGTTTCGAGGCCCTAGGCACGCGGCGTCATGTCTAGGAAACCAGTGTTGCCAACCAGTTAGCGGGTGCAATAGCACACACACCTCCCAAATTTACAATATTTTAAAGAGTATTTGTAAAAAAATAACACGGCAAAAATATTTTACATTAATCACCCCATTTACAATACTCTGAAAATAAGATCAACATATGAACACAATTTATTAAAAACTTCTGTGTTTGTAAATTCGCAGCAGTGACACTAACTCGTAAGGACTGACGTGAAAAGTAATTTGATAGATATTTGATTGCCTTTACTATGGGGCCGAATGTGACAAATAAATACGTGGTAAGGGAAGGAATAAGTGCTCAAACTTGGCATGAATCACAATCTGGCAACTATGACCACGAAACAGCAGATATACAGATATATTCCAGTCCGTTTTGCTTTCCGCTATAGATTTAAAATGCAAGTTTTCAGTACCGTCGCTCGTCACTCTGTTGGTGTGACTGACCACAAAATTTCCCTTCTGTTAGTGTATTTTACGTTTAAGAGTATACTGCATTTTGAAGACTTCCATGAAGCAAAATTAGATTACTTTCTTGTAGCGTTATTAATTTAGTGTACCACATACTACAGTGACTAAAATTATACTACGGCTGGTGGAGCCGCGGTTGGTGTAGTGGCTAGAGCAGCCGCCTCCCACCAAAGTGAACCGGGTTCGATTCCCGGCGGGGTCGCTCTCGGATTTTCGCAAGTGGGAATAGTACCGGGAGATTTCTGTGGCCGGCGGGTTTTCTCGGGGATCCGCCTTGCATTCCGGCTGCTCCATACTCACATTGCCTCAACATCGGGTTCTTGATATCCGGTGAGGGTAAGATAAGTTCAAACCCCACTCCGTCACAGATGGCAACACTGGAGGAAGGTAGTTCGCTGTGGAGGGCTACACAACTCTGCTAACGAACCGGCGCGGCTGGAACAAAGGCATGAGCAGTACGTGCTATCTGGAGTAGGGAACCTGACTCCGCGGCCGACACCAACTTATCCCTGCTCCAAGTCGGACACATCTCTACAGAGGAGCTTGGGTACGCCCAGGCACTTCAAGCAGGACGCGAAGCCTGTATTTGCATGGAAATAACCCCCTCAAAACTCATCTGTACCCTGCCCTCCTTTACTTATATAGTACTCAACTCTGGTTGGAAGCTCAATGCTAATAGTTTGGCAAATAAACATTTTCGTATCCAGCATGCTTATTATGGCTGCGACCAAAAGCAGTTTTGCGTTCGTCCACGACGCAAAACCATACTGTGCGTTAGTTTTGATTACGACAGTTCAGTATGCAAACGCAAAAATTGCATCGACGATAAAAAAAAATTGTCGCAAACATAACGCGGGAGACAGAAAATAGTTTGCGCGATATCTATCTCAAGCAGCAAGAGAAAATGGCAGATATTTTTCATAATTTGCCGTAACCTCGTGAACTGAAATTGTTGTGATTAAATAACCCAAGTCTCCTCTTTGTGTTAAAGAAAGTACTCGCGCTTTTCAAATTAGTCTAAGGTTACGGAAAAAAATTTATACTTGTTTCCAAAAAGAGTACGCATATTTTCAAGTCGACGTGTCAACCATACGCATCTGTCTCATTCTACATGAGGAAAATTCTTCTGAAAAGGAATAAACACGAAGGAAAATCATCTGAAATGTAATCTAACTGGGGCAAAACGCAAAAAATCGTAACACGGATCTGTGTAATATCAGACACACACGCACGTTTAGCGACGATGCAAAATGTAGCACAATTGGTGTTAACAGTTGTCTAAGAGTACTTGTAATGAGTCTTCTAGAAATTAGGTGTATTGTAGCATGGTGGTCAACATCTTTTTCCTTCGACATTTTTTCTTTCAGTGACCATTTATTATTGTTTTTTTTTTAAGTAACAAGTTTATTTAAATTTCTTCTCACCGTTCGTATAAACTATAAAACTTTTTAATATATGAAAATTGTATGGACAAACCCATTTTTTTATTATGTATAACGTGTTAAAAATAACAATGAATGAAATTAACTGTTCATAGAATAAAGTATTTATTATCAAATAAAACTTAAAGAGAAAATATTCTATTCATCAGACTGCACTGTTTGAGGAAAATTCACGTTTCCCAAAGTTTCACGCATCAAAACACCCCCTGTATTCCATAAACTCTTGATTTTTACCTGCACATGTCTTTATTACTCATTTTCTTCTTCACACGTGTGCAGTTAATTTCAGTGGCGTCACTGTCCTGGGAAACTTCGAAAATAGGAATTTGTCCTAATTTTATTTAAAAGAGAGATATTTTGCCAGTTTTTCGTTGAAGCAGAAGAATGTGATGGTCGCGAGGAAGAGAGGTCACAATTCCTCAAAGACAATGTGAAACACGGTACAACGCAAAGTTGTTTTCGGAAGCAAACTTGCGTCTATGAGTCATAACAAGCCTGCAAGTAGCGTTGGTGTTTCACGTGTACACAATTTTATTCGTTTTATGTATAAACAAATCGCATTATTGCAATTTTCATAACACGAGTACAATTTTTTTAAATTTTGCGATTTGTATGGTGTCAAAATTTACGGAAAGGATGGACTTCGACATATTTCGTTAAAATTACACCTTTAGTGAAAAGAACAAAGTGTTGTTTAATATTATTGTGTGGATCAGGAATGAAATTGCTATGGTGATCATTTATCTTTTTAATTTCCAAGTTGCCTGTTATGAAAACTAGGGTGCTGCTTTGTAATTATGTATATTTAACTGGCAAATATATGTTAACTAAAATTTATTTCTATATTATTTGTTCTCCGGTACAAGGGGGCAAGTTGAATAAAAGAAAAAAACGCCCACTTTCCGCTACGGCGATCTGGGTTCTGTTCCCGGTGGACCCGCGTCTGAACTTTTCGCACAAGGGAAACGTGGCGGACGTTGCCTCTTTTCCCGGGTACTCGCTTTTCCACCAGCACAGTATACCATTGCCCCCAACCTTGCACATCGCCTTACTTCTCTAGGTGTGTTATAGGGTAAGTCAGACGGACCCTCCAACACCGGCCTCATTTTATCCAAGTCAACCCTGCTTAAAAGGAGAAAACACCGAGCAGATANTCAGACGGACCCTCCAACACCGGCCTCATTTTATCCAAGTCAACCCTGCTTAAAAGGAGAAAACACCGAGCAGATGTTATACTACTCAATTATTGCGATTTCAGACAGTGCTATGCTTCTATGGTTGTTTTCAAAAGTTCTCGATAGCCATTCAGCATCTGACATTCCCAATAACACTGCCTCTACTATGTACAGCATTCCAAGAGTGTGTGGTAATGGAGAAGTATACAGGNATCTGACATTCCCAATAACACTGCCTCTACTATGTACAGCATTCCAAGAGTGTGTGGTAATGGAGAAGTATACAGGCTGATTCTAAAATCATGGGACAAACATTGAGGGTTGGTAGAGCTCACTAAAGCAAACAATTATTGTATAGGAATATATGGGCGGGAGAGACGCGTTGAGGCGTTGAGGGCGTGGTGGGTCAGTCCGATGGCCACCTCGATAGCTAGATTTATCAAGTCTCGATTTTTTCCTATGGGGGCATTTGAAAGCCCTCATTTACGAGACTCCAGTTGATTCCATTNTATCAAGTCTCGATTTTTTCCTATGGGGGCATTTGAAAGCCCTCATTTACGAGACTCCAGTTGATTCCATTGAAGTACTCGTCGCTCGACTATCCTGTGCGGCTGCACGCGTGCGTGAAATATCCGGCGTATTTGAATCTGTTCGCCAATCACTCCACCGACGCTACCAAGCTTGCATTACTGTCGGTGGTAGCAATTTTGAGCAATTATTATAAACATTGCTGTAAAAAGGCATTTAGCGGCGACGTTGTAAACAAACAATGTATTGCATTTAATGTGTTATTTTCATGTTTGTGCCTCAACGCGTCACTTCCGCCCATATATTCCTATACAATAATTGTTTGTTTTAGTGAGCTCTACCACCCCTCAATGTTTGTCCCATGATTTTAGAATCAGCCTGTATANGATTTTAGAATCACCCTGTATAAGTACGTAAGCAGGTAGGGCTTAACGCTTTGTCAGCAGCGAGGTCATTGGAGACGGAGCAAGTTGCTCAGAGAAGCCGGAGCGGGGAAGGAATCGGCCAACGCCTGTAGTAAGGAACCATCCCAGTATTCGCCTTGAGCTATCTCGGAAAGCCATGGAAAATCGAAATCAGAACGGCCGAGCCGGGATTCGAACCCAACTCCTCCCGACTGCGAGTTCTGGGTTCAACCACTGGGCCACCGCGCTCGGTTGCGGAACGGAAAGAAAATGTTAGCAGTCGCTGGTTAGGAAGACACAGAGGAGACAGATAATCGAAGTCCCACACTGCTCTACTTGTAGAGGATCATCCGTGCTTTGAAGACGTATCTATGTGGCAAGGCAAGACCCTGGCGTCTGTCTCGAGGAGTCTTGACGGTTCGCCACACACAGAGTTCAGCCGGAACACGACGTTTCCACCCGATCTGAGGTCACGTGCGCAGAGGGCGGCAGGTAGAGGAGAGACCCTGGTGTCGCTATCACCGAGAACTAAATGTACCGCAGAATGAGACGCCGCTAGCAGACGCTGCCGGTGCGGATGCGAATATGAAGTGTAAGGATACGAAGAAGCAGAACTTTATGCTTGGTTTCGTGCACTCTCTTAAACACACAGTATTTTTTTGAACGAGAGTTTTTTTTTATAGTAATGCAAATGCTTGTAAATTCACAGAAAACTTTTCGACAAAAATTTTACGTATGCACATTTCCGCAAGTAGCCGTGGCATCGTTACAAAATGACATTACGAGGGCGTGAGACATACATAAACTTCAAATACGTTAATTAAAGTCTACAATATTTTGAAAACCGACAAAAAAGAACTAAATATTGTTATCCTAGATATTGGTATTTGCAAACTTTTGTGAGCGAATATTTTGCAATATTGGTGCATTTTATTTCGCATGTCATATTGCGCCGCGATAATACGTAAAAATTTACGGCGTCGGTCGGAAATAGCTCAGCTGAAATTCGTCGCTCTGATAAAATAAATGTTCTCACAGGTAGTAAAAACAATGCAGGATTGAAATTTTTTCATTTTTTCTAATTGGCTTCCAAAAAATTGTAAAATGCTATTAACCTCTATAGCAGTGGTACTCAAACTTACCCATTCCCAGGCCTTATAAGTATCCCAGAACGTTATAATGCCAACTAAGGCCTTAGTTTAGCCATGGCCGAAGCCTTATTAAGGTTTCTATTTTGGTGATTTATCGTAGGCGCAAACGAAACCTACGCATGCGCAGCGCGCATATCATTTTGCCGGAGCTGGCAGCGTGGCGAGCATCCATATACTACACGACGTGTCTACGCCGTTATACGTCGCGATGTAACTATTTATCTGAAAACTAGGAAAAAGGCAGGATCTTATAAACATATTAACATAAACCATACATTAATTTTTTTTTAATGAACACATTATAAAGTGTTTATTTCATTATATTTCGAAACAAAAGGCTAGGGCAAATNTAACTATTTATCTGAAAACTAGGAAAAAGGCAGGATCTTATAAACATATTAACATAAACCTTACATTAATTTTTTTTTAATGAACACATTATAAAGTGTTTATTTCATTATATTTCGAAACAAAAGGCTAGGGCAAATAGTTAAGATTAACATTCATAAGAATGGAATAAACAGAGGCACGAATATTTAGACTTGGGCATCTCATATCAATGGAAATCATTGGTGGCATATTCAGGAAGTTTTGCGGACCACCCCGGACCTAGTTATGGAACACAGTTTGCGAACCACTGCTCGTACAGCATTAATTTGTGTTCAATTCCCCCCCGTGCGAGAATTATTTTGCTTGCTAATCAAACAGCTCAATTTCCAAGCAAGTTTCCCGCAAGTTAGTGAATTTAAATATTCGCAATTCCACGTATCCAGAGCGAGCGTCACTTTTGACCTGCGGCTTAAAGTCACAGTCAAATATGAAAGTAGGTTCTAACGATAATTTTTTATTACGCAAGCATTTTTCCGAAAAAAATAATAATAATTGTTTTTAAGCACTTTTACAATACAAAAATTTGTTCGAAAGACATCACAGGCCAGTGTAAATGTTTTTGATAACAGTTAACATTTTTGCTCGTGGTTGTNCAAGCATTTTTCCGAAAAAATAATAATAATTGTTTTTAAGCACTTTTACAACACAAAAATTTGTTCGAAAGACATCACAGGCCAGTGTAAATGTTTTTGATAACAGTTAACATTTTTGCTCGTGGTTGTGCAAATTTTCTTACAACCAGAATCCACAAGAATATTTTGTACCCGTATACTTTNGTGCAAATTTTCTTGCAACCAGAATCCACAAGAATATTTTGTACCCGTATACTTTTTAATGTGTAGTTATTCTCAAAACAGTATAACATAAAACAAACTGGAATCGCATTTAAATTACAGGTTTCTATCGATTCACATAAATCACATTACTAAACCTACGTACATTTTCTCTCACATTAGGAGCACTTGCGTAAACAATGAGAGAATACTCGTGTTTCGATAGAGATGAGGCAAACAGGTGATATCACGCCAATCGCTATTTGTGGGGACTCCGCCAATTCCAAAGGTCGATTAATTACTAGTCTATACTTGTCCTGGGAAGCAATGTTTTATTTTCAGATGTAGGATTCTGAAGAACGATGGCTGCCGTTGCTTACGTAAAATAAATATGCTGAGACAGGAGGCAGAAAATAGGTAATGTTAAAAAAATATACTAAGAAAATAATTTTTCTCCGGAATCTATGAATTGGAAGACTTTTTTAACTTGCGACTGTTTGACGTGAATACGTCGTTACAATCAGATAGACACACGGAGTACCAGGACGCAAACTGCGATGTGACGTTTGCAGGGTGATCCATCCCGACACTGTAACTCCGTGACTAACAAACAATACGATCGAAACAGATGTGGTCTCGTTCGATCGGGTATAAGACTACGATGAGAGCGTGACCTTGTGTCAACGCTGCGCATGTGCGAGGCGCAGGGTGGGGGCCCGTGGCTACTCGAGCGCGGCCATTTTGGACGTGGGCGAAAATTTCCGGGCAGTATGTATCGAGATTCCGATGTGCCAGCGCGCCGGTTCTATTGCCAAACGAAAGACCTCGTCCCGATATATCGATTTAAGCCAGGGGAACCAATTATCCGTTTCGTTACTTTCATTCCATTCCCATATCTCTAAGAAAACATCACCCGCTAACGCAGACTTATTCGCGTACAGCTCATAGCGACATCCTGATTTTCCCCGTAATATTTCATGGAAGTTTCTGACAGCTGATTATCTGGCTTTGCTTTGTAAAAGTAAAATTAAAAAAAAAATATTACTATTAATATTTTGCGGATAATGACGTCTTTCTTAAAACCACTATAAACACGCACTTTCTTTAATGTTAATTTTTTCATACGCACTCCGTGGAAAATTAACATTACTTCGTCTAGAACGGGCATACCAAAACATGTGCACAATTTCACTCACAAATCTTTAATCACTTGCGTGATTAGAATTTGTATTATGCTAAAAAAGAAATGTTAGTAATTTCAATTAAAAAATAGTTGACTGAATGGTTAAAGAGACTTACGTTAGAAATGAGCTTTACTGTAACTAGTTAAAGGGGTCACGGTGGTGTATTGATTGTATTGATCAGACTACTCGCCTCTCACCTCCTAAGCGAACCGAGTTCGATTCCCGGCGGGGTCGCTCCCGCATTTTAGAATGTGGGAATCGTGCCGGACGATGCCGCCGGTCGGCGGGTTTACTCGGGGGTCTCCCGTTTCCCCTGTCCTTGCATTTCATCGCGGCCCCATGCTCACCTCACTTCATCACCAACGGGTCTCGAGTTCTCGATGTTAAGAGCCGACTTAATGTCTCTTCTCCACTGTAACTAATTAATAAAACATATAAATATAAATTAATATTAAAAATAGTAACAGGGTACGCCACTTATGGAGAAACAGGCATTAAGATGTGCAGGATACTTAACGTGCCCATTTTATTTGCCTCAAAACGTTACACTAGTCAGTTTTCATTTGTAAGTAGGTAAATTGAAGAAAAAAAAAAATTATCATGATCAATACGTATATTACTTACGTATTTTTTAAATATTTTTCAGAAGAACAAATTTGCTTTAATATATCAGGCGATGATTTTCAGTAGGAGTAAAATTACTGGCAGGTTTGTTTTAATATTCACCTTTGTGATCAACACCGCTTTAAGCACTGAAACTTGCAGTTGGGTCTTTTCAGCGGTCCTCAACTTGTTCATGAGCGAGAACACACGCTCTACTGGTGCATTTGTACCAGGCAGACAAAGGATATATTCAACAATTATACGAATGTACGTATGATTGAGGTTATTGTTGGCAAAGTGTTTAAATAACTCTACCCAACGATTTTCTGTTGATACATTCAACGTATTCCATTCTGACAATTTTTGCGGCGTAATATATTTTGAAATATGTGAATATTTATTTATTATTTCTGTGTCTTTGTTAGCGTCAATAAGATTATTTTCAATTAGTACATCCATTACTTTTTGCACTTCTTCCCATGCTGGTATTTTTGTCAAATATGCCCAATGAAATATTTCCAATTCTTTATTGAACAAAGTCCGCTGCTCTTAATAACCTTTGCTCGTCTTATAAAACTCTGCAGCCGCAGTTTTTATATTTTCTTCTTGGATGTCAGTGCAACCGCTTTCTTGTAATTTCTTTATTAAATCACGGAGTGAGAATGGAAGAAACTTAGTATTTTGTTTAAAAGCCAAATTTTCTTCTAAATCCTTAATTTCTTTTGTGGCTTCAATGGCTGAAGTATTTTGACCCTCAATTTTCAATACAGCTTGGTGAAATGTTGCCGACTGTGAATGTGTAAAGTAAAGCCACAATGCTGAGCTGTTATCAAAGAAGCTTTTTAGTATGGTGGGACATTTGTCGATACTTAAAAAAATAGTTCTTTAACTGTTGGTACATTCTTAATACTCTTTTAATTGCAGGCATAAGCGTGAGTCACCTGGTTTTACTGTATCCTAGCAATTTTTGATATTCGGTGTTGACTTCATCACCAAACTCTTTGAGAGTTTCCACGTGGACTGTGTAAATATATAAAAATGAGTATATTTTTACTATAACACATTCAAAGCCAATATGTAGACAATCAGCGGCAGTTTTAACGGCGTTGTGAATAACATGAGCTCCGCAGCTAGTGTCTATTAATTTTATTCCGAGAGATGTATTTAATTTTGCATACACATTATTGACTCCTCGCCTATTTGAACCGCCGAAATTTCAGTTCGTATTGTCTCCACAAAATGCAACAATCTTCGCAGACAAATTGTTTCCTGTTAATACTTTCTTCAAATAATCTACAATGATGTCAGACGTTTCTCCTGGTTGCTCTAGAAAATCTAAAATTTTTGCTTGAACGCCTTCATACGGAGAAAAAAAGCATACCAGGACAGGAAATATTTTCAGAGCCCCGTGGTTTGAAGCATCCGTTAAAATTGTGAGACAATTGGTGTCACTTAGCTGGTATTTCAGTTCATCAGCCACTGCGCGCGCTAATACGTTTACAATAACTGCTTCTGTTTTCGTTCTCGCACAAGTGAATTTCGGCTCAATACATAATTGGATTAATTTAGAAGCACAATCATTTGAGCGAAAGCTGTGGTTCTCTTGGACTGTGCGATACGCCCAAACACCTTCCACGGCAGCGACTTCCAGATCCTTAGAAGTTGGAGAATCAGTATTCTTGACCAAATTGAGCATTGAAGAACTCGATGCGGCGGCAAAATTGGGTCTTCTATGTTTTTATGTGATTTTAAATGTTGCTCAATGTCACTGACACCTCCATTTGCCAAACTAAATTCAGTACGGCATTTTTAGATCTGATGTCTGAAAGAGACTTGTGTCTTTTTTTTAATATATGGATATTTCGTTTGCAAGTTAAAATTAAACGTACATTTGCGTTTAGGCATCGCGATTCACAAAAACACGTTCAGAAAATCGAGCTCGTAAGTATGTATAAGTAGACAGCTCATGTACTTACGCTGGAGAACAATCGACGAATAATGCGTGCGTCGGAGAGTCGCGCTTGCGGGTAGGAGGGAGGGAACCACACTGCCCGCCCCCACGCGTAACGGAAAAAATACGAGCGAGAAGTCATTTGANTTTCAATTTGTATGGTAAATTAATAATTTTGAAATGATTTTTATGATTAGTAAATCAATATTTTTGCTCAATTGTTAAAAACGGGACATTTGGGTGTCCCGAAGATTTCATCGGGGACAACGGGACAGAGTGCTGAAAAACGGGACTGTCCCGTTCAAAACGGGACGTATGGTCACTTTAAGTACTGTACAATATTTTCTGGAAATACAGGTTGTCCCAATAAAATGTACTCACCTGTGGTATGGCATGAAATGCTGTGTTTACTAACAAAGGTACGTGTGCACTGATGGAAAGAACTATATCAACGTTGAGTACAATTACATGAACGTACACGAGTCATGGCAGGACATCAAAAGCAATTATCAGCACTGAATTATAGCCAGTCGTTGGGCGAGTATATTTTATTGGGATTTCCTGTCCACACGTGCAGCGTAACATTTACTTAGCCCAGTCATATTAGGTAAAAAAAGGGGTCAACCTCGGAATGAAAGATAATAAGCTGTAAATTGGTATAAGCCTTTGTTTTGTCGTTCTTAATGTTGTCTCAAAAGTCACCAATGTTATCGTGTCCGCGTCTTAAGATATTGAAGGTCAAAGGTCATATAAATCGGTTTTTCGCGAATATCTCGCTTTTTATTGCTTAAATAAGATTTGCACTTATTATAAAAGTTGTAGAATATGAAATTCTCTACAACTTTTGTTTGAACTTTTTTTTCATACGATCAACCGTTTCTGCGGTAGATCGCAAAGAGTGCGCCGCGCACAGTCATATATGGTCTAATGCAAGGTCAAGCGTGAGTTACGGTTATCAGTACGTT
>NQII01000716.1:240360-270029 GCA_002778355.1 Clitarchus hookeri
GAGATATTCGCGAAAAACCGATTTTTATGACCTTTGACCTTCAATATCTTAAGACGCGGACACGATAACATTGGTGGCTTTTGAGACAACATTAAGAACGACAAAACAAAGGCTTATACCAATTTACAGCTTATTATCTTTCATTCCGAGGTGAAACCCCTAATATGACTGGGCTAACTCTCGACTCCAAAGATCGATGAAATGCTCATATCGGCGTTCAGCATATCCAGTTGGGCAGACAGCTTATGGATTTGTCTTGATAGCAGCAACAGATCAAGGCTGGGAAAAGACAAGAGTTATACGTGCTGTTTGAATGATTCATGTAATGGGGGTAATTGATTGTTTGAACAATTATGGATATACACAATTGTCAATACTTTGTTGTGGTATCCGAATACCTACTAGGTTTTAAGTGTTGCAATGCGTTTTGTTGCATCATGGCGCAATGTGTTCTATCTCAACGCCACTGCGAAGGAATAATCACTGGCGCCCCGCCGTCAAACTATAAGTAGACATGGCCCAATGTGTTTCGACATTCTCATGCTAGCCTGAATACCATTTAGTGGCTACGGTGCCTTTGGCTAGCCGAGTTTTGCCAACTCAGTTGGCTGGATTCGGTCCTTCTTTTCTTGCACGTTTGCCATTTGCTCAAGGTTGCTCTGGGCGTATCCACAACACACTTGATACAACTGCGAAAGAAACTGAAGTATATCCTGAAAATTGTTCGCAAAAATGTCCGGACCCTAGAAATACGTTATAACGACGGTTATGTGAAATTCTATTCTTGGTCGCAATATATGCGTGGGAAAGAATCGACAAAAATGGCAGTTTGTTGTAACTTGTAAGGTAGGCGAGGGCCTAGGGTGCCGGGCAGGTTACACGATAGTCTTGCGTGCAGGTCTCACTACGCGCGTATAACAAGACCGCTACACACGTTCAAGGTCGACGTCTGGGGTCACCGGAGACAACACAGTGACACTACGCCCCGTCTGACTTGCTGCGTACGCGCGCTGTAACTAGATATTGCATGAGCATTCTCCGACAGGAGATGCTTCGCGTCTTCCAGACAGACAACTAAGGGAATGAGAAGGACGTCATGGATATTCCACCCATTCCGAGGTGGAAACTTGTATCACTCCGTCAGCGCACTTGGAAGCAGCGTTGACAACTTGGGGTTTCCCCCCGAAATGTAGGGGTAAATCGCTTATTCCGTAGAAAATCTGGGTCCATGAAATGTCTACGGAATTTTTTAAGAGGGAAAAATATATGTTTAGATTTTAAGAAGTTGCATTGAATTTTCAATCCAATTACTAACAATAACTGTGTCAGATGCTACTATTAAACATCCTTTTCTTCTTTTTTTCTGTCACGAAAACTAAAGTAAGGAACAAAGTATTGTTTGAACTTACAAATAGTTCGTTGATAACTAAGTACTGTTAATGACGGAAAATGTCGGTTGCCGTGAGTTTCACAAATGGAAGGAAATGTTCAATAAATGTAACGTTTGTATGTATGACGACAAATAATTGGATTAGTGTCCCGATGACAAATCCCTTGCTCTAGAGTAACCATGCCGAGCATACTTATCTGTACTTTAACTATATGTTGTATAATTCAGCATTAACTGTTTGTATTTCTGCACTTAAGTTCAATTACAAAGGAAGTGTTCGTTTGCATTGTAAAATTCCATCTCAAAGCGATTTTTTATTATAATTTTAATTTAGAGGATTTTCATGAAATTTAAAGGGTTTTAAGTTAGAATATAAGGGAATGCCGTGAATGGACTATATACTTATTTTCGTCTTGTGCGCGTGTCCGTCTATCACTGACTCAAGATTCGTATTAAGAACCATAAAAAACCTGTGTAAAAACAATGCTTTTCCGTTTACATTTTATTTTGTAACAAACACGCACTTGTAAATAAAAAAAATCCCCTTGCTTTGATTACATGCGCTACACCTTAAGACTAAAGTAATATACTAGCATACAAAAACACTTACTTCAGTGAGCTAACCTTTGTCCCAGCCACGTGGTTTTGGCAGTTATGTAGGAAGAAAAGAAATTTGTTGTAGAGACGCACACGTTGCTACTGCGCACTCAACTCAATATTCACTCTGCTCGTGACACCTTGTTGGCGGCCAGAAACACAGTAATCAGCTGTCAGAATAGCGTCCCTTTGACTCCCCCATAGCAATATTTGTTTTAGTGTTTTAGTTACGTGTTTGTAATGTAGGCTCTTATTTACACTGAATCGCTGATTATTCATTTCCCTTTTTTTTTTTTTTCAAGGCTACGTACTTTGTTTTTTGAAAAATTGTGACACTTCGCTTTGAATCATCGCGTTCGTCATCTTGAGCAACACTGGTCACCTGGAGCTTTTTTACTCAGGAAAAAAGCCACATATTAATTATTTTCAAGCTGCAAGCACTTATACTCTAGCACAGCACAGAGTATTCTAACATTATAGAACAACCCGTACACTAATCATTAAATTTACTACGCACTCCTAACCCTAAAATGACAAAATCGCGTTGGAACTATTTTCCGTAGCAATCATACCGCAAACCGACTAGCCAGTCAATGGCTTCGTATTTCTTACTAGCAGCTGTTAATTGTTAGTTAAGCACTTTGTGAAACTCCTGCTTAGGATCTAGGTACTTTAATCCTCATTCTGCATACTTCCGCTATAGGAAATAGTAACATTTTCACTGACCGTCTCACTTAAATCAGGCGTTATCCAAGTGGAAACCAAGGAATTTTTATGAAAGTAAACATATTATTACATGCTTCCTGGCGTGCATCGCTTCCCTTGCCCCATCCTACTCGTGAGAGCAAAGGAATACGTGGTCAGGCGATCTGTATTCCAAGAAGCGCGCGGAGATTTACAAAAGGATGCCGCCTAGTGCCGCCACGATAAGCCAATCGCGACTCGTGNTGACTTGCTGCGTACGCGCGCTGTAACTAGATATTGCATGAGCATTCTCCGACAGGAGATGCTTCGCGTCTTCCAGACAGACAACTAAGGGAATGAGAAGGACGTCATGGATATTCCACCCATTCCGAGGTGGAAACTTGTATCACTCCGTCAGCGCACTTGGAAGCAGCGTTGACAACTTNCATGGATATTCCACCCATTCCGAGGTGGAAACTTGTATCACTCCGTCAGCGCACTTGGAAGCAGCGTTGACAACTGGGGGTTTCCCCCCGAAATGTAGGGGTAAATCGCTTATTCCGTAGAAAATCTGGGCCCATGACATGTCTACGGAATTTTTTAAGAGGATAATAGATGTTTAGATTTTAAGAAGTTGCATTTAATTTTCAATCCAATTACTTACAATAACTGTGTCAGATGCTACTATTAAACATCCTTTTCTTCTTTTTTTCTGTCACGAAAACTAAAGTAAGGAACAAAGTATTGTTTGAACTTACAAATAGTTCGTTGATAACTAAGTACTGTTAATGACGGAAAATGTCAGTTGCCGTGAGTTTCACAAATGGAAGGAAATGTTCAATAAATGTAACGTTTGTATGTATGACGACAAATAATTGGATTAGTGTCCCGATGACAAATCCCTTGCTCTAGAGTAACCATGCCGAGCATACTTATCTGTACTTTAACTATATGTTGTATAATTCAGCATTAACTGTTTGTATTTCTGCACTTAAGTTCAATTACAAAGGAAGTGTTCGTTTGCATTGTAAAATTCCATCTCAAAGCGATTTTTTATTATAATTTTAATTTAGAGGATTTTCATGAAATTTAAAGGATTTTAAGTTAGAATATAGGGGAATACCGTGAATGGACTATACTTATTTTCGTCTTGTGCGCGTGTCCCTCTATCACTGACTCAAGATTCGTAATAAGAACCATAAAAAAATCTGCGTAAAAACAATGCTTTTCCGTTTACATTTTATTTTGCAACAAACACGCACTTGTAAATAAAAAAAATCCCTTGCTTTGATTACATGCGCTACACCTTAAGACAAAAGTAATATACTAGCATTCAAAAACACTTACTTCAGTGAGCTAACCTTTGTTCCAGCCACGTGGTTTTGGCAGTTATGTAGGAAGAAAAGAAGTTCGTTGTTGAGACGCACAGGTTGCTACTGCGCACTCAACTCAATATTCACTCTGCTCATGACACCTTGTTGGCGGCCAGAAACACAGTAATCAGCTGTCAGAATAGCGTCCCTTTGACTCCCCCATAGCAATATTTGTTTTAGTGTTTTAGTTACGTGTTTGTAATGTTGGCTCTTATTTACACTGAATCGCTGATTATTCATTTCAGTTTTTTTTTTCAAGGCTACGTACTTGTTTTTTTTTTAATTGTGACACTTCACTTTGAATCATCGCGTTCGTCATCTTGAGCAACACTGGTCACCTGGAGCTTTTTTACTCAGGAAAAAAGCCACAAATTAATTATTTTCAAGCTGCAAGCACTTATACTCTAGCACAGCACAGAGTATTCTAACATTATAGAACAACCCGTACACTAATCATTAAATTTACTACGCACTCCTAACCCTAAAATGACAAAATCGCGTTGGAACTATTTTCCGTAGCAATCATACCGCAAACCGACTAGCCAGTCAATGGCTTCGTATTTCTTACTAGCAGCTGTTAATTGTTAGTTAAGCACTTTGTGAAACTCCTGCTTAGGATCTAGGTACTTTAATCCTCATTCTGCATACTTCCGCTATAGGAAATAGTAACATTTTCACTGACCGTCTCACTTAATTCAGGCGTTATCCAAGTGGAAACCAAAGAATTTTTATGAAAGTAAACATATTGTTACATGCTTGCTGGCGTGCATCGCTTCCCTTGCTCCATCCTACTCGTGAGAGCAAAGGAATGCGTGNTTCAGGCGTTATCCAAGTGGAAACCAAAGAATTTTTATGAAAGTAAACATATTGTTACATGCTTGCTGGCGTGCATCGCTTCCCTTGCTCCATCCTACTCGTGAGAGCAAAGGAATGCGTGGTCAGCGATCTGTAAGTATTCCAAGAAGCGCGCGGAGATTTACAAAAGGATGCCGCCTAGTGCCGCCACGATAAGCCAATCGCGACTCGTACGCTCCTGACCTTGGGCGGACTGAATTTCTGAGGTTATCTTAAGGAATGTTCTGGTCAATGCCCTAGNGAGTGAAGTCTGCGGACTGCGAGCATCGGCGCAGTGGAGATAGAGAATGACGGGCGGGACTATTGAACTGGATGTGTGGATGATGGCAAAAGACAGACTGAACATGTGTAAATAATGAGTGTGAATTAGGCGACTGTAACCAATATGTAGACATCAGTAGGTATTTAATTAGAATGGAATACATTAAATATTGCAATCACTACGCATAACAAAACTGGCAGTGGAAATAGATAGTTTGATGTTGTAAATAATAGTCGTGTGAATAAATTAAAAATCGAATTTATTTATTTCATTTTTATTAAGACCTCCATCCCTCACGAACTCGGTTACGCCCCTCTAGCGTCTCGTAACAAAACAATAAACACTTTCTTTAATGGCCATACATTTATATATTACANTAACATCAATACGCAAATTCATACTCTTGTGTGTACAAAACAATAAACACTTTCTTTAATGGCCATACATTTATATATTACACTCTCAATACATCAGGTCTCATAACTATTTGTATTAAGTCGCTGTCAAATTAACTGGGAACCTGAGTGCCAGAGTATACTGTAGGATACAGAGTATACGTATAGTTATGGACAGTTGTTTATTTTCAATAGATGATTTCAAAAGTGCTCACTTTACCGTGAATAGCCTTTATCAATCTTTATCTCTGCTACGACCTTGAAACGGATAAGTGGAAACCACTTTACCGCCGCAGATTTTGTTGTACTGCGTGTAATTATGGGACCTTGAGCAACCAACGTCTCTGCCTTTTTAGTAGTGGAAACTTTAATGCAAGGACTCAAGTTGTCACATAAACAAGTTCCATATTTACTCACGTAGAAAATTTTAAGATAAAGCAGTCTGAAAATGCTCTTTCCGGCCGCGTTAAAATGGGTTCAAAATAACATCTGAAATACGCGAGGTGTCTTGAAAATTGTATTACGCCTAGTCTGACGTGCGATTTCGTTTCGTATAACAGACTGTGAGTACGCATATATGTGTTTATATACCGTTTTTATTAGTGTTTAGTGTGAAGCCACGATGGTACAACTTAAAAAAATTATTACGATTAATTTACACAACCAGTTGATATCTTGAACAAGAAGTGATTGCGATAAAACGTTCGGTGAAAATGTAACCGTATACATAGTTGAACGCGTTAGAAGCAGAGTAGTTCCGTACTCCGTATAACAGCGATTTTCTTGTAGATATGTTTCACTACAATTCACACTCAACGTGTTAAAGGTGTTTGGTGATAAAATTTGCATAATGTTGCGCTTGAGTCGAACGCTTCAACTGGTATCCATTATATGCAATGTCGTTTCAAGCAACTCCAGCGAGAATTCAATTTAGTTTTTCAGTGAAACAATAAAAATAAATAAGAATTATTCTTTGCAGAATGTAGGAGTAAAACTAAATTAACATGACACTTCGTCAATAATCGTTGCTTGGTAATATAAACCGGGGGACAGCGGATAGATTCATTTTGCAATAACTAGTTTAGATAATGGTAAGGTAGGCAGATATATATTTCTTTCAATCTTCTTTCTTCACTTTTTCTTTTTTTTTCGTCCATCCTCCCGAAGGAAGGAACGCGTTTTACACGATGTGGTCGTACTTTCCATACGCTTTCTTCCTGGCGACCATGTAAAACGCGTCCCTCACAAACCCCATTCTGTCCTCCTCTACATATACAATCGAGGAACAGCCGGCTTCTGTAAACACAGCATTTTCACATTGATTTGGAACACTATCATCGGTTTGTTATTACATTCACAAAAATACTTTATCTATTCTACCATATACATTCATTACATATACATCCTATATTACTTACTAAGCGCTTCCAGGCGGATGTTCGTGGGGAGCTGCGCCCATCTTGGAAAAGGAAAGGGAGCAGGGCGACGTTGGTAAGTAAGTAGGTAGGTAGGTAGTTAAGTAGGTTGGTTGATTGGGAGGGNTGGGTAGGGCTTAACGGCTCGTCGACAGCGAGGTCATTGGAGACGGAACAAGTTGCTCAGAGAAGCAGGGACGGAGGAGATCGGACACGGCCTGTAGTAAGGAACCATGCCACCATTTTCCTGGAGTGATTTCGGGAAACCATGGTAAACCGAAATCAGGGTGGCTGGACCAGGATTCGAACCCCGGTCCTCCCGAATGCGAGTCCAAAATTTAAACACCGTGCAACCTCACTCGGTTTTAGATACCTTGGGAGTGGTATTGGCACGGCCTAAGTACGAGCGTCTCTGAAGTATTCAGCAAAATGGCAACAAGTTAACCCCTACATCGTCGTTTGGCAATGATTATATTNCACGGCCTAAGTACGAGCGTCTCTGAAGTATTCAGCAAAATGGCAACAAGTTAACCCCTACATCGTCGTTTGGCAATGATTATATTTACAGTTAAACCCCTTATCAATTGCGATGGTTATCGTATATCAGTCAAGACTTAAAAGTGTTTAGAACTGCTCTTCATATCCCACCAGTCAAGCGTGCGACAATACGAAAATACAAATTACGGCGAGCACGGTATTGTAACGTAAGAGACGTCGGTGAGGTACATCAGGACGACGACATTTTGCTGTCTTATGGCCTAGTCTGCATTAGGGAAATTGTAATGTTTAGCCAGTTTGACCATTAGATGACGTGTCTCACGAGACATGTCCCGGTTTATTGTAATCATTCTCTTGCATATTTCATTTTATCTTCTTTTTATTGCCAAGTGCCATATTCAGTGCTCTTTTCTATGATATCCGCCAGCGGTGGTTATGAACTTGTTGATTTTAAAAAATGTATTAATAATGGCGGATCGGATAAGCAGATAGTGCTACGTATTTCCCAGACATTGGTACAATGAGTGAGGCATTTATTAGAATTTTGCTCCAGATATATATTTTTTACCGGTAGCTTATATAGTAAGTGAACTTTCATATACCTTCCCAATTTCATTTTACATGAATGCATATAACATACCTCATGGTGCCTATATTTTAGAAAGAGAAGCTGGAATATTCAATATTTGTTAAGTAAAAGTTACATAACTTAATTAAATAATATATATTTTTCAAGCAATCTTTTAAAGTAATATTACAGTATCCTTTCAAAAACAAACACAGACAACGAACACGTACACTAGAGCTTACTGACGTACAATAACAGCCATGTCAGTTCAGAAACACGTTAAAAATGCAAGCTGGTTACAAAACTATTAGCATTACTGCCAAACTTTTCAATANCCATGTCAGTTCAGAAACACGTTAAAAATGCAAGCTGGTTACAAAACTATTAGCATTACTGCCAAACTTTTCAATAGAAGTATTATACGTGAAATATACATAACTGCGTTTGAATCTAAGATTAAGGAGTAGCAATTTACGAGGCTAGCATAGTCAATTATTTTTTCTTAAATGCGTGGAATCTTTTCAGTGCAACTATTAGAAAACTTCTTTCTGCTTTCTCGACGGCCGGGGAGAATTATTTTAGTTATAAAAGACATATTGAGCGCCACAAACCCGACTCGACATTTAGCGGGGAAGGAGACCAAAGATAAAGCCGTTTTAATACCCAGGAGACAGCGGAAGGCTTTCGGACTCGGGGGAGGCTTGGGAGATTCTTTCCTCTCCCGAGATTAAATTTCAGCCCTCGGCCCTGAGATGGAAGGACAACGAAGCTGTGAAAGCTGAAGCGTGGCAGGGGGGGGAGGGGGCTGCTACATCGCAGGTGTGGGGCAATAAAACTGGCTGCTGATTGTCACACGTCCAGAGATCCGACTGGCAGAGATTCCTACAGAGCTGGTTGGCCGGCGCCGCGTGGAGAATGTTCGTTCCGGAAACAATTACGAAGATCTTCCCCGCCTCGAGATATCCCGGCCCGCCCTTCTCTTCCCTAAGTCTGGCGACGCCACGTAACAGTTGCTCACCCGGCGAAACTGGACGCGCACGCCGAGGAGTTCCTGTCCGGGCAACATTGTTATGGTAGGAGACTGGCTTCCAACGTATCACTGCAACATACTGGTATGGTAAGAGACTGGCTTCCAACGTATCACTGCACCATACTGTTATGGTAGCAGACTGGGTTCCAATGTATCACTGCAACATACTGGTATGGTAAGAGACTGGCTTCCAACGTATCACTGCACCATACTGTTATGGTAGCAGACTGGGTTCCAATGTATCACTGCAACATACTGGTATGGTAAGAGACTGGCTTCCAACGTATCACTGCACCATACTGTTATGGTAGCAGACTGGGTTCCAATGTATCACTGCAACATACTGGTATGGTAAGAGACTGGCTTCCAACGTATCACTGCACCATACTGTTATGGTAGCAGACTGGGTTCCAATGTATCACTGCAACATACTGGTATGGTAAGAGACTGGCTTCCAACGTATCACTGCACCATACTGTTATGGTAGCAGACTGGGTTCCAATGTATCACTGCAACATACTGGTATGGTAAGAGACTGGCTTCCAACGTATCACTGCACCATACTGTTATGGTAGCAGACTGGGTTCCAATGTATCACTGCACCATACTGTACGGCACGCATAAATCGTGGCATATTCGCGGTTCCCTCACTTTTGCTATTCAAACCTTCGAAAAATCACTATGTATTACGTGTCCAGTTATTTCCTAAATATGCCATGCATCACAAGCGTTTTATACCTCTGCTAACTTAAAAGTATCTAATTTTTCGTTAAATTGAAGTTTTAGCTATATTTCATTTATAACAAATATGAATAATAACAGTGAGAAAACATTTGTGTTGGTAACGCTNATTGAAGTTTTAGCTATATTTCATTTATAACAAATATGAATAATAACAGTGAGAAAACATTTGTGTTGGTAACGCTTAGTAAGAAATAGTTATCATTATTACTACTGAGTGCGCATATGAATTCGGTTCCTTCTCCTCTAGGGTAATTTTCTAGATTTAGTTAACCTTAGTTTGCACGAGGTGGCGTAATATCCTAGACGTAGAACTTTAGCAGGGCTTCGGAAAGTGTGAAGTAACCGTGATGTATTATAACAAGTAATACATACACTACTAAAATAGTCGCACAATTAAGATTTATGTTGCACATGAAAGAAGAATGCATATATTTTGTAACATATTAAAATATTTTGCTAGAATTTACTTATCTAAAAGTTTTCTTAAAAATCTATTAATAGGAGTCTGTTCAGGGCCGCATATAAGGGAGGGGTTTCGGGGGGTTCAAACCCTCCCCTTACCAACTCAAGTGACAGTTAAAATTTTCGCAGTTTCATCAAAACTCCAATTACGCGGGGAAGGTAGGTATAATGTGTACGAATCACCAGTATAGACATAGTTACGACAAATTCATTGTACTTTTTTTTTCCACCTACGCTAAATACACAGATACTGTAGCGAAAACGATTTACCAACTTTCGGAGGTACTGATATAACACTCATAATAACTATGGGTATACATTAAATCCGACCAGAGTAAATATTTCTCTTTCTCTCTTATTGAAATATAACATTTTAAATTGAGGTAGATTTATCAAAGTTTCATATCAAGTTAAATTATTTTTTAGTGTATTTTAACTTATAAAAAATGTTTTCGGTTACAGACTGTTTGGTTAAAACATTGTAAATTATACAGGTATGCACTTCAAGACCCAGCACCTCAAGGATAAAATAATGTAGTCTTTGGGAAAAGTCCCAGTCTCTTGCAATAGATTACTTGCAATGTGACTCAACATAGTCTTTACAGATACAAAGTTTCCAAATGTACATACTGTACCTCTTTCCGAAGTACGAACCCTTCACTTTACGAAGCTTTAACTATGGGCCTGAGTTTTGTTTTGAACGAAATTTAAGCACATTCCATTATTAAAAAAGCTTTAAATATTAGGTATTACAAATTTTTAATACATACAATAAATTANAAATTTAAGCACATTCCATTATTAAAAAAGCTTTAAATATTAGGTATTACAAATTTTTAATACATACAATAAATTACAATAATGATTACTGCCGTCTTATTGCCGAATGTGTTCTCTCGAAATGCCGTTTCCAAAGCATCCACAGTGGAAAAACTGTTCAGTTCCAATAAAAAAATTAACTCTTAATAAATTTTTCCAACATTTTAATAAGTAATTTTAAACAAAATATTTGCTTCGTTGCAAAATATACGCATTCTTCTTTCGTATGTAACACCAACGGTACTCTTCTGAAAGTATCGGTAGTGTGGGTATAGACTATTCACAGTAAAGTGAGCGCTTTTGAAAGCGCTCTCGTTTGTAATAATAGCCAATAAATATATTTTATTGCAGTCTCAGACGTTAACTTCCGAATGAGGTGGAATATACACAATGTGCNATTGAAGTTTTAGCTATATTTCATTTATAACAAATATGAATAATAACAGTGAGAAAACATTTGTGTTGGTAACGCCTAGTAAGAAATAGTTATCATTATTACTACTGAGTGCGCATATGAATTCGGTTCCTTCTCCTTTAGGGTAATTTTCTAGATTTAGTTAACCTTAGTTTGCACGAGGTGGCGTAATATCCTAGACGTAGAACTTTAGCAGGGCTTCGGAAAGTGTGAAGTAACCGTGATGTATTATAACAAGTAATACACACACTACTAAAATAGTCGCACAATTAAGATTTATGTTGCACATGAAAGAAGAATGCATATATTTTGTAACATATTAAAATATTTTGCTAGAATTTACTTATCTAAAAGTTTTCTTAAAAATCTATTAATAGGAGGGGTTTCGGGGGGTTCAAACCCTCCCCTTACCAACTCAAGTGACAGTTAAAATTTTCGCAGTTTCATCAAAACTCCAATTACGCGGGGAAGGTAGGTATAATGTGTACGAATCACCAGTATAGACATAGTTACGACAAATTCATTGTACTTTTTTTTTCCACCTACGCTAAATACACAGATACTGTAGCGAAAACGATTTACCAACTTTCGGAGGTACTGATATAACACTCATAATAACTATGGGTATACATTAAATCCGACCAGAGTAAATATTTCTCTTTCTCTCTTATTGAAATATAACATTTTAAATTGAGGTAGATTTATCGAAGTTTCATATCAAGTTAAATTATTTTTTAGTGTATTTTAACTTATAAAAAATGTTTTCGGTTACAGACTGTTTGGTTAAAACATTGTAAATTATACAGGTATGCACTTCAAGACCCAGCACCTCAAAGATAAAATAATGTAGTCTTTGGGAAAAGTCCCAGTCTCTTGCAATAGATTACTTGAAATGTGACTCAACATAGTCTTTACAGATACAAAGTTTCCAAATGTACATACTGTACCTCTTTCCGAAGTACGAACCCTTCACTTTACGAAGCTTTAACTATGGGCCTGAGTTTTGTTTTGAACAAAATTTAAGCACATTCCATTATTAAAAAAGTTCTAAATATTAGGTATTACAAATTTTTAATACATACAATAAATTACAATAATGATTACTGCCGTCTTATTGCCGAATGTGTTCTCTCGAAATGCCGTTTCCAAAGCATCCACAGTGGAAAAACTGTTCAGTTCCAATAAAAAAATTAACTCTTAATAAATTTTTCCAACATTTTAATAAGTAATTTTAAACAAAATATTTGCTTCGTTGCAAAATATACGCATTCTTCTTTCGTATGTAACACCAACGGTACTCTTCTGAAAGTATCGGTAGTGTGGGTATAGACTATTCACAGTAAAGTGAGCGCTTTTGAAAGCGCTCTCGTTTGTAATAATAGCCAATAAATATATTTTATTGCAGTCTCAGACGTTAACTTCCGAATGAGGTGGAATATACACAATGTGCTCATTACTTACTTGGCAATATTTATTTATAAAGGTGGTTGACGGATAAAAAGAATGCCTGAAAAGAAAAGGTCACCAGGCCCTCAAAAGTGCTCACTTTACCATGACCAGCCTATATTACTTAGCAGTAAGTTCCGCGTGTTGTGCAGGNACCAGGCCCTCAAAAGTGCTCACTTTACCATGACCAGCCTATATTACTTAGCAGTAAGTTCCGCGTGTTGTGCAGGCAGGTGCACTGCTCCACTGGAAGGCACTCTACTACTACCGTAAGGAGCACCTCCCCTGCCATAAAGGATTGTTGGTTTATCCAGCTTCTTTGTATTTTTAAAAAAGAAGATTCCAAAACTAGCGCTATATCCATCTAGTTATTGACCTTACACTGCAGTGCAGACGTAACGACCGAACTACGAACTCGTATTTACGTCCCAATACTGAATGTACTAAATTATGATAGAATTGATATTGTGACATTATGAGTCCGTTGCTCCGTCGTATTGTCTGTACTGTGTGCAAGGTCAAGGGCACAGGGGTACCTTCGGAACTGTCTTTTTTTTAAATAACAAGAGCTAGAAGAATTCAATATGGCGGGGGGAAGTTCCCCTTAAACGCATTAAGGTTGCGTCTGGTAATAAGGAAACATTGCGACAACGCCTCCCAAGGCTGCAGTATGTATTCTGAAAAACCGAATTTCTCTCAAAGTAGGTCAGTAATACTAGGGTATTATTACACACGATGTAAGCCAATGAATTAAACGGTGATTATTTGGTATTGCGTATCCAAACCACTCAAAAATCACTACATTTCGTATCCAACGACACGACAAGGTCGACCTCACATTTCGTATCCAACGATACGACAAGGTCGACCTCACATTTCGTATCCAACCGCGACCCGGAGAAGGTCAAGGCATATGCAGTATTTCTCCCTGCGTATCCAACTCACCCACACAGACCCGGTTTCGACTAACAGTTTCCCCTGGTGTATCCAAGTATAAAAACAAACGATATCGAAAAATAGGTGTTTGCGTATCCAAACCGAAAGCGGGGAAATTGGTGCCGCGCATTTTCGTAAGAGAATATTACTTTTTTTTTAAATATGCGAAGAAAATTTTATAACTCAATTTGAATTATTAAACGAGATTCCCAATCATAATTTACCTCAACAATCGAAATTGGCAGATCCTAGTTTCACGCACGCAGCAGGTGCAGGTGAATCCATCGTCGCTGGCCAGACTCGTCATGACCGACACAACTGTTCTACGCCCTGCCCGGCGTCGCAAATGGAATTTCAAATTTAAACACAAACATCAACAGACTCACTCGCTCGTTTACACTTTAAACATACACAAAAATCAATGCACTCTCATTTGTGCCTGTAATTCAAAACATTTCACTCGCCCGTTTACACTCGAAACAAACGCAAACCGTTACCTGTCGAAAGGAGAACCGCCTTCTCTGTCACCGCCATCTCTCATCTCTTCCGCGACGATTCCGATTATGCATGCCTGCCGCATGGACCAGTACAGAGTGCAGTCGTTCGCCGTCCCGATGGTTCTTTTACCAGACGTAGCCTGCCAGGTAACCGACCCACCACTATTTCCGATAGTTTATATAAGCCGCTGCACGGCTCGAGATCTTCCTATCCACTTGAGAGCTGTGAGCCGACCTCTACGGACGTGGAGGTGCGGCCTCTGCCACGAAAAGCTAGGCCGTGTCGCTTGGAGAGGCACACACCCTGGGTACTGTGGCTGGCCAGGAAACTGGTCATCTCGAGCCTAGCCCCTAGTGGGTCAGCGGCCACAGAACTCTGCGCCGTTTCAATTAGGCACAATGCTAGATAATCAACACACACTCCAGGGATTTGTCGGACGGTTTATCCCCTCCCCTCCCCCCTTGGGCCGGAGTCGGTTGGGGACGCGATGACGGACGGGCGCAATCTTGCGATGCTAAACTTCTTTACCTGCCACCAAAATCTCCAGCTCGGCGCAGAACAAGTGCATGGAGACAGCAACACAACACCTGTGACTGCAAAAACACGTATTGCTACTAACCATCCCCAACAACACCACACCCAACCCGGTTTCGGAGAAATGGAAACACAAACCACAAGGACTAAGGAACAGCGCGAACAACTGCGCCAAAGAAGGCAACAAGCGTGGTTAGATCGTTGTGTTCGCTGTTGGTGCCGAGTGAACTTTGTTTCGGTGGTGAGAAGCGGGTGTTTGTGGACTTCACCGATAAACTGCGAGTGTTTTTCCCTTTATGGCTCGTTTTCGTATGTTGGGCTTTTCTACGCGACTCTGGCCGCTTACTTACCCGGACTTGTGTGACCAACTTTTCCGTTTATGCGCATCCATCCGCAGTGCGGGTTGCGTGGTGGATTATCGCTGTCCTCACTTCATTGGACTGGTAATGCCCTTTTGGCAAGGGCCACTTTTGACTGCCATTGTTAAATTCTATACCACCCACCATGGACTGAGAAAATTCTGGTGTTATAGTGACGCGCTTGCTATGGACCTTAGTGCCCCAATTGACGAAGCTTCCCGGTCTCCGTCATCGAGTACGCCAACCTGGACGTGCTCGCGAGAGCGGGTTGCACATGTCGTGACGGATATTGGTACGTCACAAAGTTCGTCCGATGATGAGACCACTCGAACACCTGGTCGTGGTTCGCAACCTGCCTATAGCAAGGAGGGCGCGAAGGCGGTTGTTACGAAGCATTTATTCCGTTCATTGCAGCCAGATGACGTGGGTGGCTTTACTTCCAGTGCACGAGAACATGTGCGAAAGGATTTCAATAAATCATGTGAGGCCCGCTTACATATGGCAAGTCTTCGCGCAGTTCCTGTTCGCGCCAGATTACACCCTTACCAATCCTGTGGGGGACGTAGAGGTGGTGGCTTTATTGCCGTCCCATTCTGATGAGACCATCAGCGTTACAGTTCCCGTTACCGAACTTCCTTTACAGAAGTCCGACTCCGCGCCTTAATTGTCCTCGCGACCCATCGTTCCGCCAGGGGACTCGTAACATTTTTAATGTTGACTCTCATTTACATAGTAGACTCTACAGATGGACCTAAAGAAGAGTATTATATTTTCAGTGGCTGATTGCAAGTAGAAGTGGAACAATATTCGGAATGGATTCGTTAGATCTCTCAAAGCTGCGCCATGTGTACCTTCTGCTAAAGCGAAGAAACCGTATTACCTACACGACATCATGCAGTTTGATCTACCTGGTGTAAGGCCTGTGAAGCTCTTTCACCAACAAACATCTAACATTTCACTTTGTGAAACAAGTGAAGACGACGTACAACCCATTGGAAAACAATTCAACGAACCAACAGACGAAACAGAGAAAGAGGCAAAAAATCCAGACAAGTTTGCAAAAGTAGGAAAACAAAGAAACTCTAAACGTCGATCAGATGATGCTGACGAGGCTTCATCGTGTCTTGGATTTTCGTTCTTCTTGTTAAAATACTGCATGATCACCGTAGAATGTTTCTTTTCAGTTTGTTACCAGATGTTTCTGCAAAATCTGATACTAATTTAAGACAGTTCAAAATTACAGCAATGTTGTTGTTTGAAGATTTGCTCACACAACGAAGGTATGAAACAACATGTCTCTCACAACAAACATCGTTCACACCGTCAATAACACACGGCATTGGTTTTACAACTACACCTTCGCCTGTATCGTGTACACAGTCTCCACATCAATCTGTCCGTTCGTCAACACCGTCACCTGTTAATTACTCTACCAGTGAACAAAGGTCAACCTACACGAAAGATACAACGTAAGATACACAGACATCACCGTATCTTTGCAACAGTTTGATAGCACGTATCCCTTCTAAATGTATTTCAAATAAGTTTTCTTTTTACCTATGTGTGTTCGTAAAATTTTATTGTTCGTCATTTATGAGAACAGTGTTATTTTGAATTATTGAACATGAAAGACATAAAACGTGTGTGTTGTAGTGTTAATATCCATTTGTAATTTTTACTTTATAGTAATCATAAGACAATACAAACTATAAAACTGTACGTAATGTAGAACTCTTGCTTACTTGCTGTATCAATTTAAAATTTGTTGCAAACATTGTCCCTCTTATAATTCCTCACTGAATATATTTGTGACTTACCTCAGAGTTATCAAAATTCTTTCTGCTGGACTCTCATATTCCTGCATGTTGGTGTTTTGTTTTTGAATACGAGGACTTAACAGTGTCAAGAAGTTCTTGAAAAGTAGGTTTATTCATTATGTAAACCGATTGAAATTTCACGTCACCTTCGGACAATACTCTTGCAGCGATAAATAATCTTATATTGACATTTCGTTCAATATAAGGATGCACCCTACACCGCCGTCGCTTTTTTCTGCGTCGATGAATGTAGTAGTGCACAACTGCACCTACGTCACTAGACGACATTCTTCCAACTGAAGAGGCTGCAGCCGGTATTTTATATGCTTGTAATATGCTTCATGTGTAAACTGCATGACAGTAGTAGAGAAATGGGGAGATTGTACTAAGCGCTGGGGACTGGGGATCTCTGAGCTGTTATTTCGGTAATTCCGGTCAGCCGGCGGCCATCTTGGATCCAGGTGACCTACACCTTTAACCCAAAGAACTCCAGAAAAAAAAAAAAAAAAAAAAAAACTTTACATTGCTGGATGTCGCCATCTTGGATTTCATATGTTTTCATCCCCTAGGTGGCACCAGTGTATTAATTTACCCACCAGGTGGCAGCCATATTTGTTTATGATTTTAAAGCACAGCCCTCGTAATGTCGTAAGCTGACGACGAAACTTAGAAAAATACTTCTGTTCAGAATGGGAAGTGTTTTCTTACGTCGTGTGGCGCGCAAGCTTTTTAATTCATTTGTTGTGTGAAATGGAGAATTTTACAGGTGTTTTTCCGCCATCTGTCAAAAGGAATTCTGTACTATCTCGCGCTTATTGGTGCTCGATGTTTTAAATTAGCATTACACATTTTTTTTTTTTTTTTTTTTTTTTTTTTCGTATAATTGAGTTTCGCTTACGTACGAGGTCCTGAGAAGAATAATTCTTCGTTCAGTGGTGTACTGTAAAAATGCGAATTTTCTTGTTTGCGTGGGGGGNGAAGGGTTAACAGTTACGTGTTTGTATACAGCCCATGCGATTTTTTTTCAGTGTAATTAAATTTTAAAACATTTTTCTCGGCTTTGCTACATGAAAAAAATATATAATCTATTTTAGTTTGGTGATCCGACCATTCTGCAATTCTAGACTTCCATATATATCTTTCTTGTTCGTGTTCGCCTATTTGACTAGCGTAGCATTTGATTTTTAGGTGGCCTGCAAGCTAAAATTGTAATAAAAAAAGTAAAGTTTACACACGTCTGAGACGGAGTGAGTTGCTAGGGCAAACGGGAGCAAGTAAGGACTCGACCAAGAAGCCATCCCGGCATTCGCCTGGCGTGATTTTTTTTACAATTAAATTCGACCGAACTAGTCGAGTATCGAACCCGGGTCCCCCTGAATATGGGTCTTCTCTGGTGTTGACTTGTGCGTGCAGATATCATCTGCATTTATTATCCAATTAATTAAAGTTGGCTTGTGTTAGAAATAAAACATGCTGCTGGAGCAACAAGCCCCCCCCCCCCTAAATCATTGCGCACAACCAGAGCTCAGCACAGCTCTCCAGCGGTCAGTGCGCTAGGGCAAAGTCCAATTCAGCACCTGCTGCAGCACAGCTGGGCGAGCTCAGATTACGACTGCACGCGTCTTTCATTTACTTCTGCAATGGGACTCGCGGCCGCTTCTTTAAGTACGCTTTTGTCTTAATAGTTTTTTTTTAATGCCTCTATCAGTCTCACCTGCAAATTGGGATATCTTGGGCTCTGTGTGTGTGTTTGACGTATGAGAGAGTGACGAATGATGGTGCCCCCCAACCCCCGCCCTTATTTCTTAGTTTCACAGCATCGCAAAGGATATTTGGTTCCACCGGAATTAGTAAAACAGTTCACATTTGATTTTTTTATACAAAAAATAAACAAAGGTGGAGGTTGAGCCAGCATTTATTTATGAAAAAAACTGTACATAGAATTAATTTTCTGGCATTTGGAAGGGATTAACATAACTCTAAAATCCAATGGCCTCCGTAATGCACTGGCTGCAATATGCTCTAATTTTTTTTTCGCACTTGTGAAGTCTTTCCCTGTGTGTCTCGACGAGGTCCAAGGGCGGAGAATGAAAGTTGTATGCGCGTGTCTTTGCTGGAATTCGTATTGTGGTATTAATCTGCATGGTGGAATAGCATATCGGGAATAAAACTAAGTTTTAGTTCGCATTCATACAGAGTGAATACTGTTGACGTCTGCTGGAAGGGGCCACACACATATTCATACACATGTTCGCATTTCACTTTTAATTCCGCTAAAGTCACGTAGGAGCTGTATTGACTCTCGAGGGGTGAGGTGGGGGTGTTTTGCCGCGGATCAGATATCTCTTAATGGAGCGAGCGCACGCGAATGTAAGAAAAAACAGTAATTTTGTCTGCCGAAGGTAACAGTTTTTTATGATTTTGTACTTACGGTAGGTGTACTTTACGCTAGCATATTCTCATGGTATATAATCCCCCCCACCCCGGAAAACTTACTATACGTACATTATTTGCATGTATGAAGAGTTTTATATCTGGACTCTGGGAGCTAGAAATATTGTTGCACGTGGAGTAACAATATGGATTTTTTTTTCCCCGCTGCCTAAATTTCCTAATGTACTTATTGTAAACTTGGGAGGAAATGTTTTTTAATGATGAGCGTCCACGCCTTGGCGAGAGGGAATGCATGGGATCCTTCACTGTGCATATTACATACCGCGGGGGTACCGAAGTGGTTTTAACTCTGTTTTTTGGGGTTTCCGAATCACGATTACTTTATAGGAAGCTACATAACACAACCGTACAAGACACATAATTTTTTCCAACGAGCATTTTATACAAATGTTTTGAGCATTTTGCTTAGAGGGGAAGGGGAACTCGGTGATTGGTTTTTTCGTTAATATTTAACCCGAAACACTTTCTTTGTATGCTTCTTTCTCGTGAAGTATATTTTCAGTATGAGGTTTTACGGTATTTTCGATATCTTGCCTTTCGATTCGAATACCTTCCTTTCGTTGAATGGGGCCAGTTTTGTTAGGGGTCGGCCAACCAGTAATCAGTTGTTAACGAGTCATCTCACGTTTAGAGGGCTCGGGAAATCCGTAGTCTTCGTGCATTGCCTCTCGTTGAAAGACGAACTCTGTACGAAATCGAAAATCATAATACGACCGGACTGCAAGCGCAACGTAAACTAAGTTTGAATTTTTTTTTAATATGTTTTAAATCTTTATTAATACACGGTGTTTAGAGATGTGCAACACAACTGAGTGCGTGATTGTGTGGGTGCGTGTACATGAATGGTATGGAAAAATTAAAATGATGTAAAATCTCTTTGAATTGAAAAATGGCTAAGAAAACCGGAAGGAAACATCTCCCACGGCTCTTCTTGCGATGCAATAGCAATATGAATCGCATATTGTTTTGATGGTGCAGTGAAAAATTTTGCTCGTACAGAAATATTCAAATTACTATAACTTGAAAAGTTTAAACTTCACCAAAAGAATAAAAAGCGATCAGTATGTCGCTGTTCGTATCGTTCTTACATGTGCGAGAAATACACACTGTAAACCATTTCAGCGAAGTTAACCTTATACGTAAAAATTGAATTTTCAGTGTAATAAAATAGGGCAGAAGGGTGTTTTTTTTTAAAGGCCACGTACTTTTCAAAACTTCCCGCAAGAAAAAAAACACGACAAATATGTCGTTGTTCGTACTGAGGCAAGAAATACACACTGAAAATATTTTAAACGAAGTTAAACTTACAAATAAAAATCCTTGGAATTTCAATATAATAAACTCGTGTAAAAAAATATAATAAAAAATGCTAACAACTGTTTCGAAATATATTATTTGCAAAACACAATAACTTAAAGTTTGTAATTCCTAATCGCAATTCCTGAAAAAGTGTTGTCCTGTGAAAATCCTTGGACGATTGCATCACTAAAATCACCCGTGTCTACAACTGATACGAAGTAATTTATTTGCAGACTCATTCAATTAATACAACACATCAAAAACCAACCAAAAAAATTAAACGTCAGAACGTACATACGTACTTAGCCGATCGTGCTTTATGGCCGACGGTTAAGGAAAATGGCGGACCAAGGAACAGTCAACCAATTAACACATGCCGATAATGCATTTCACTTTAGAAGACGCAGTCGACAGGCGCCTACATAGAACTACGCTTGTTGGCATACCAAAATAATTAACTGCCAATATAATATTCCGACAACACCTGCAAGGTACTTACTCAAACATAACGAAAGAGAGCTCAATGACGTTCTCCGAGTTGAAAACGTTTCACATAACATGATCTACTCTAATTTCTTAAAATGTTTTTAAGGTCAATGGTATACAGTCCAAAAATATTGTGCATTACTCGAAAAAAGTAATTTAAATTATAAGTATTGTAATTGCCATTAAATTTCAAAGTTAATATATTTAATTCCGAGTACTATTTTCCTCCCATAATCGTCGCATAAATCGTCAACATAACATAAATCTCGATACAACCATCAACTGACGTAATACTTTGCAAATTACAGCACTTACTGTTCACATGCTGTGTAGGTTGGTCACACTGTCTGTCAAAATTGACTGAAGGTAAGTGCAACGCAGTATACGCAATATTGGGCCAGAGAACTAGCTCCTAAAGTAAATTGCATAATGTTTTATAGTAAGACATATCAAGCGTGGTGACAAATGTAGGTGTGTGTGTTTGTTTGTGTGTGTGTATGTATGTATGTATGTATGTATGTATGTATGTATGTAGAAACACATACCTATATGCACACATTTCTTATGTCCCACACGAATGAAACTGTAAGTTTATGGAACACCATAAGTTATGCGACTGGTTTGTATAATTAATATGATTTTATTTCAGGCTGCAATTGCTGGTTACAAGACGAAAAAAGGTTTTGTTCATTGGCCCACGAAATAAGTACTGCACTGTGTGTGATCAAGCACAGGAACAAGGGAAGGAACAGCCATTGCACACATGTTACAAGAATTGGAGTCAAGAACAAAGAGCATCCAGTATGGAAGCTGACATTATCGTAGAAGGCTTTTGCAGAAGTGAAGAAACGTATGGTTTGCGGTATAGAACTCTGATAGCCGATGGTGATAAGTGTCTACAAAAAACTACTTGAAGCAAGTACGTACAGAAACTTAACTGTCGATAAACTGGAATGCCGAAATAACTTTTTGCGTAATTACTGCAACAAGTTAAAAGACATCTTGGAAAAAATGGCCCATTTCATCTGAGGAAACAAATACATGCCAAAAGCTTACAGTTGCGTGGTGCTGTTGTAAAAGCTGCTGAACACAGAATGAACGAGGAGCTGGCTATGCACGAACGTATAGCGAACCTGCGAAATGACATCATAAATAGCACTGATCATGTTTTTTTGGTGACCATCAACGATGTGTTTCATACTTCTGTGCCGGTGCAAAACAAGGTGAGAGAAATATTATTCCGGTTCTTAATGAGCATGGTCTGTAGTAGTACCGACAAATGAAATCTTTGGCAGGCAACTTGAGCAGACATAGCCGCAGTTTACTTTACAACGTTGACAACAATTGCGTTGAGCATTACAACAAGCGCATCAACTACACGAAACGTGTATCTTATCAAGCGCGATGCGCCGCGGCGGTGGTTGCAACAATTCTGGGGCTGTTCACTATAAACTTCATAAAAAAAGTATGTGGTAAAAGTCCAGGTATATTTACAAAAATATTAGAAGCTCAAAGAAGACGGAAAGTGGAAGTAGTTAGAATAAAGCGAAAGAATGTAGGTAGAAAGCCATCTCTAAAACCAAAGAAGCTGTTTTCTGGAAAAAAAAATACATCGATCCTGATTATGGAGCTAAGGCACAAAAGCCAGATCTACCTGCAAATGATTTCAATGTTCTGTGTAATGAGCTACTGGAAAACTGGAAAGCCTTAAAAAAGCAACGAAGCTGTGCATGAAATTGAAATACAAACCAGGGACCTCCTGTATACTGGCCAGTGGCTGGAAGAAAGACGGAAGCGACTAACACCATCAAATTGTGGCGATGCTTGAAGAAGACTTCCATCTACCAACTATGAAGGTTTAGTAAAAAATATCCTCTACACTGATCTTCAACACATATCAGCTGTGAAAAACGGGAAAGAAAATGAGCACAGAGCTATTGAAACACTGGAAGAAGCTCCACATTTAAAAATTCAGAAATGTGGGTTTTTTATTGATCCTGAATTACCGTATTTCGGTGAAACACTTGATGGCTTGATAGATAAAGATTGCATTGTGGAAGTCAAATGTCCGGCGTCCGCAGAATTTTTGAGCCCTGAATCTGCTATTCTGCAACGGAAGGTGACGTTCTGGAAAGTTGGAAAAGATAAGAAAATTGCGGGGATAAACAAGTCCCATAAATATTATTATTAAGTTCAAGGCCAGCTGCATGCTACCCAAAGGTTGTGCTGCTTGGTTTCTGTGTGGGGACCCAATTCACCATTTGTGTATTACGAAAGTATACAGCGGGATGACGAATTCTAAACAAAATAAATATTAAAAAAGTTAACTTAATTCTACATGGAATGTATGTTGTTAGAACTCGCGGACCCTCTACACACACGTTCAATGCCATTACGTAAACAGGAACGCATTTTGAACGAAAAAAGAAAAATAATAAAAGATCAGCCGAAATTTGCTAAAAGAATTCGTCAAAATGTATAAGTTGTTTTATAATACAAAAACAAAGTGTAACGCAGTTTTTCAAGGGACCATCATCTACGGAATCATAACATTTCATAGAAAAAAATTTCTTGAAGACGTTTTGAGAAGGTACAGCTTGTATTAAATGATTGTCACTGTATGTGTATTTAGACCATTTAAAAAAAAAGAATACAATAAAATCTTTTATTAGATTTTATGACAAAGTTTCGATCTTTAAAAAATTACTACCCATGACAGCAAACATTTTGAGGTACAATAAGCACCGACGCAAAACTTACGGTAAAATTGACAGTGACATATGGAAAGTAGTTCTAATTAGGAAATTATGTTCGCCCTACTTCTGGCACAGTAAAATTTTCCATCCCTTCTGTTCAGCCACATTTCCTCAGTCGTACTGTCACGGCAGCGCAGTCATTTGCTTCTACCTAGCATTAATGTTGGTGTATGCCGTATTTAACAATTGCCTTGAAAATGAATACAGCATTTCCGTGGGAACTTTGATACGTCCACAAAGATTACTATGCATATCACCAGGAGATAGACTTTTGTAACTTTCTACAGGAACAAAATGACGCACATCTTGAAAGCACTTATTGTTCTTAGTTATTACAATTTGGTTGTTGTTATGTGCTGATGTTTGTTATTACATGTTGCTTATTATGTACTGAGTAAATATAGTGGACTTGCGAACATCTGATCTAAACATATCATATGATGATATTTATGTTGATGAGGCATAAGGATACACAATGAGATGACAGTATAAACTATGCAGGGCTTTAAAAAGCGCTGACTTTACCATGAACAGTCTATAACAACACTTAAGAGCAAACCGTTTCTCTTTTTACAGCTATTCAAAAATTTTAATGTTCACCTAACAAACACAATTAGTTTTCAACCATACGAAGCCGATGGAAAAATAATTAGGCCTACGTTGTTGTCATAACTATCACTAGTAAGCGATAAGAAATTGTAGTTTTAAAAATGTGGTATACCATTTACTAGTTTATATGGCCGATGTGTATAACTTAAATTTTGTAAGTTATATTGATATTTTGGTGACTTGTAATTTTTAAATGCTGCTGTAATTATCTAAGTTTAATTTTACAGTAGACGCATCTCTATATACGTACAATAATTATATTTTTATTGTTTTAAAATAATATTTTTAGTGTATGTGTACATAATTATGTATATGAATACATCTTTAAAAAAAATGTAAATCTGTTAACAAAAATTTGTTATATGAATGCACGTATCGTAATTTAAGTACTATAATATGTAATCTGTAATTATGCAGGCCCAATGCATTTTGCAATAAAGCATCTTTAAAAAACGACAATATTCATGTCATAAACCTAAAGAAATAAAGCCAAAAGCCATTTCTCATGAGACTATAATTTTATTTTTCAAGTACATATTTGACAACGAAAATTTGCACTGTTCTTGTATTTTGAAGGAGTATTCGAATATTATAAATAAAAAGAACAGAATTTGTTAAACAAAACTTAGGTAAACCATTTTTGTTCTGTACTGTCAATGAAATAAAATAATTTAAGTCACAAGTTTGTTGAGAATTTTTTCAGTTCACAAATATTCGAAAATGTTAACCATACTATTTGCAATTTGATTGCATAATAATCCTTAATTTTAAATTATGCTTAATGTTTTACCTTCAGTTTGTTGATCAATGACTGCTCCCTACAAAGAGAACTGCAGGGTTAAAAGCTTATAGACGACAGCATTAATTGAGTAATTATTACTTAATTGTACACGATATGATCCGTGATTTTACATAAACATTCATTCAAGCGACGTGTTGTTAGTGAACACTTGGAAGAGAGAAGAATAGTATGAAGCCCAAGATCCCAGTTTGTGTTTAGTATGTGGTGGACCTGTCAACCCTCCTCAAGCGGCCATTAATGCGTGCGGTCACAGGATGGCCGCGAGAACAAACGCACTTAGTGCTATAACAGCACAAGGGAGTCGGCCTTCTTAACCAGTCGCGGATTCTAAACACGCTAGCCAACAAGGTAAAGATTACTCTTAAGTGCGTCCATGAGTTCTAGCTGAGCGAAGACAACACATGGACAAAATTTATTTCCACATAAAAAAAAAATTTCCGACAAGGCAGCGATGATAAATAAGCGGCTAGCGAGTCGGTCAGAAGTTTTCTCAGCTCGTCTGGTAGGGTGCTTTCCAGGCTTAACATAATGTATATTGTTTAAGAATGAAAGCTAATTTTTTTCCCGTGCATCTTGCGCGTGAAGTTTTCTTTTTACTGTTAGAAAATTTACTTTGGTGTAAAGGGTTAAACATTTGAAATTATTTTACTATATGTTGTTTCACATTTGATGTGTGTGTATATAGGCGTGATCAACGAAACATAAATATTTATTTTAAGTGTGAAATATTCCAAGTCTTGTTAGCTAGCGTGAAGTCACCATTGGTGGCTGGTTGCTCGCTCTTTCCCGGCTCCAGTTGGCCGCACGCCTTCGACAGCTAGTATTACCGGAAGAGTAAAGTACAACTTATGCACGGTTGCCAACTCGTGAATACTGCACGTGGTACCAACCCATACCTGCTGCCACCGTCGCAGCTGCTGAAACGATGCGAGTATTTTCTTAAAAAATGTTTTTTTTTTCGTTAGTGGTGGCTACAGATTGCGTTTCTCGCGACCTGATGTAATTAAATATCTGAACTTACCAGTCAAAATGCTAAAATACGAGGGGTGAGAGAGCGATGTGTCACCTCCGGGTATCGGATGATAAACTGTGCCGAGGGTCGACATTGTTCCCATTAAATACTTTCCCCATACTAGCACGCTCTGGCGTACAATACTGAAAACAAGAGCGGTAGTGTTACGGGATTAAGCGATGGTGAGCAATTAGTCAGACTAAAGTAATGGGGTGAGGGTTAACAGAAAATGTACTCAAGTTCAATGGTACTTTAATTAGCGTTAAAACGAAAAATGTTTTCTAATCGGTCTTAATTAAAGTTTTTAATACAAAAATTATCGATTTTATAAATTATGCATGTAGGTATACCGTTGATTGGAAAACCATTTTTTTAAAGATGAAAATTACAGATTCTTTTTATGCCTATAAATATGAGTGCCGACAGCTCGCCTGGCGGCGAAATCAAGTAATTAATACCACCTATGTGTTGAAAATAGAATCTAACATGGAGGTCCCGTACAGCGGAACCTATACTTTAAAAACAAATATGGCTGTCGCCTAGTGGGTACATTAATACACTAGCACCACATAGGTGATAAAAACATTTGAAATCCAAGATGGCGTTCTCCAGAAATGTATTTATAAACAATAGAGACGGAAAAACCAAGATGGCGTCCTCCAGTAATGTATAATCAAATGGTAAACGAAAAAACCAAGATGGCATCCTCCAGCAAAGTATAAGCAAATGACAAAAAAAAAGATGGGCACACACGATAGAATGAGTATAGGTGAGGGGTAGTGGAGGTGGGGGGACCTCCAGAAATGTAAGTTTTTAAAATATATTTAAATAAATTTTTATAAATTGTTTGTTATTTTTTGGGTCAAAGGTCTTAAAGGGCAAAGGTCGTCATCTGGATCCAATATGGCTGCCCTTCCATTCCAATCCAATATAATCCTAGCTAAGCTAAGTAAGTGTCGAATGTGCCACTGTCAGAAAAGCAGTTAGAAACTGAGCAAGTTGAGTGAGTGAAGAGATTTGAGCGGCTATTAACAGCGAGTTATTGAGAGCCGATGCGAGAAAAGCGAGGCGAGTATGGAGCAGCGCCGGAATGAAAGGGTGTTGGAAACGGGAGATTCTGAGAAAACCCGCCGACCAGCGGCATCGTCCGGCACGATTCCCACATGCGAAAATCCGGGAGTGACCCAGCTGGTGATTGAACCCGGTTCGGCTTGGTGGGAGGCGAGCAGGCTAACCGCTCAGCCACCGCGGTCTCCACGGAGAAAGTTGCTCAGGAAAGCAGGAACGGGGAAGGAAAAGGCCATGATCTGTAGTAAGTAAACCATCCCAGCTTTCACTTTGAGAGATTTAGAGGAACCAAGTAAAATTGGAATCAGGATTGCTGGGGTTCGAACCCAGGTCAACTCGAATGCGATTCCTAAGTTTTACCACTGTGCCACATCGCTCGGTGTTGACGGGAGAGGGAAGTATCTGCACACTGCCCCCGGCGAGCGGAGAGCAACAGGTGGCGTGTGCATTAGGTAATGGCGAGAGGGAGTGTCGTGAAGGAATGCAGGTGCCACGGCGAGCGGTCTAACAACCCCGTTAGAGAACACCATTAAACGGCGCGGCGACACGTTGCCCCACGTCGACTGATCACGCGCGACATCACGACCGTGCACGTGCTCTCAGCAGACACCACGCTCTGCAGCATTCTCGTGCCAGCGGGCACTACTTGTTTCATCTACACTTTCCANACGTGCTCTCAGCAGACACCACGCTCTGCAGCATTCTCGTGCCAGCGGGCACTACTTGTTTCATCTACACTTTCCAACACTAACATGATTCCTTTCGTTATAGTTTGGAAGCAGTGCTGAAGGACGGCAGGGTTATGCTGATCAATATGCGCGCATTGTCTATTCCTGGTTACTTCAAACTTTTGCCAAGCCCTGCTAAAGTTACAATTCCAGGACATTCCTCCAGTTCATACAAACAAAGCTTAACCGAGTCAAGAAAATTACACAAAAGGAACGTATTTTTNTTCCAGGACATTCCTCCAGTTCATACAAACAAAGCTTAACCGAGTCAAGAAAATTACACAAAAGGAACGTATTTTTCCTATTCTACCCTAATTATAAGTTTTAAATGTACGTCCGAGGTGCGTCTCAGGGCTGAACCCCTTGCGCCAATAAGGGAGGGAATCCATGCAAGGGGCATGCATCGCGGCAGAGAGGGATTAGGCAGCCATGGCCTCGTTTGTGGCCATGACTACCTCCCTAGGTGTACCGCCTATAGTTAATCTATATCTAAGAAGAGAAAGGGGAAAAGCGGCATAGGCACCGTAAAAACCCTTTCGACAGATTATTATTTAAATTATTGCATGCATTAATATAAAATGCAACAGGAGACAGTAATGTAGGAACCATGTATTTTTTTAGTGGGTAGAGTAATACTAGTAGAGAGGGCGCGGGACTTTATTTCCTTTATGATGTTTGACGCTGGCTTAACCAGAGTAGTGGGGAAACCAGAGTAGTGGGAAAACCAGAGTGTTGGGGAAACCACTCTGGTGGAAAACCACTAAATTTGCATTAGAACAATTTTTTAACAGGCATTACCAACACACTATTGTCTACCTGTAGCTTTTCATATTAATTATAAATGATATAATGTAGTGTATAGATAAAATATAAATACATGTTATATTTAATAAATAATACGGTATTTTTTGTCAACACAAGTTTAAAACGTTTGTGATACATTACATATTTATAAAGAAAAAAACGTCATACATGGGGTGTTTTTTCAAAGGTTTAATTCAAAAAGTGTGAAGAAACAGCAAATATACTATAAATGGAATTTCGCACACTAAACAAAACAACAAGTTTTATGATAAAATAAAGCTCCACCCCAACCCTTATATTCGCGATGTCGGTAACTACGAACCGGACATCATGACGCGAATTAACAGACCTAAAATGCCGCGTATAAATAATTAAACAAAAAATTTAAAACCTAACGAAATCTCAACTATAACCCTCACTCTACTAACTCCCGCGCCGTGCGCATTCCCCGCGCGGTCCGGGACAAAATTCGGCCGTTTTAACAAAACTGTTTCGCGGTAGGGTCGCGCCAGTCACTCTGACTGCAGCTCTCGCAGCGTACACACCACTCCGGC
>NQII01000716.1:294193-369413 GCA_002778355.1 Clitarchus hookeri
CAGTTCAGCGACTAAACGCGTTTACAGTAAGAGTCATTTTGTACGTCCTTGGGCTTCAACCTATGTGTCTCACAATGCGTGATTGCTTGAAGGTTTGCAGAGAAAAATCCAATGTGCACCATACATTGGTCGCTTTAATTTATATCCAATAAAAACACAGTTATTAAACTTTCAAGTGTTAGCACGTGCTTCCCACGTGGCTGTAAATTAATAAAACTGACAAAATCAAACTCTGTTCTGATTGACGTAAAATCACTGCGTATTGGGGGGAAAATAATATAATTAAAAAAAAAACAATTTTTTAAATTTCAATGAAAAGGCGAATTGTTGATATTGCACGCGTTCCGGCGGCCCAGCCTGTGAAGTCAGGACTGCACAGACGTAGCAAATATTTATATTTAAATTACAAATGTTTTCTACTTTGTTTTCAAATAACATTTATTCACAGAAAATTTAAACATGTTTTTACGAACGTTTTTCAAGACAGTTCTCGCCTACTTGCCATCGATAATTTATTTTTGGAAAATACGTAGAGTAAGAAATATTAATATTTTACCAACAGAAAACTGTGTTTTTGGTGGTTTTTAATATTGTTTGTTATTTGCATGTATTGCCAGGGTTATCTTCTTAAGTTGTTACTATCGAGCATTGTTTTTGTTGAGCCGCGACCCGCGGATGTCCTACGCACACTTGTTAGTAACGGATTTCGTCTTGCTGCTCTTCGTAACGTCTCTGAAACCTTTTTTTCATTCTTTAGCCGTCCGCGTGGACCTCCTCGTAATATTGTCTCCCTCTGTCACACATCTAAGGCGTCAATTTTGCAGTTATAGACCTAGCAGACTCCGTTGTTATTACATGTATCTTCCACCGGGAGAACACCCGCGACTTTGTTCTCCTCTCGCACTGCTGTCAACTCTTTAGTGTCTGCATAATACTTTCACCTAACTCTCTGCTAGAGATGTGATTTATTTGAAATACATTTATTTAAAATGCAAAATACTTTTTTTTTTGTATTTTAAATACCCAGATACAAAAAACATTTTGTATTTTATTTTAAATACTTTTAGAAACATATTTTCTATTTGTAAAATGTAAAATCCATTTCTTACTTTTTTTTAAATTTTGTATTACTGTTACGAATATTGTTTTATGAACGCATCCGAAGTATTGCCAACATTTACAATCAAAATTCGAAAATGCAAACGCGCTCCGCCTAGGGATGCAAACATCGTATTGAAAAGCATCGATTTTTCTTTGTAATCTGATTGAAAACTGTTGTAGGTATGTGTGGTGTCACGGTATGTGTGATATATAAATCGGAAATGAGCAGCAAGTTGTTTCTCGCTAATAAAATCCAATTACAATAATATTAAAGAAATAATTTCGCTAATTATAATAATTGAGTTCGTACTTTAAATAGACGTAGAAAAATAGTATATTTGATCCGGAAAAAATTATTTAAGCCTAAAATGCTAACAAGTTTTTTAAAATTAGGTGTCCGGTAGTTTTTAAATGCATCTGCTACTCGTAAATAACATCAATTAAATATCGCTTGAATTAGCATCGATATTTTTATTGACTCTTATCCTTTGCATCCCTACCCACGCCATCTTCCGCGCCACCGCCGACTTGCCTGTGTGTTGTGATTGTTTCGTTTGTGGTTTTTAGGTTCGTTTTGTTCGTTTGATGGATGTTAACTCTTAAAATGCAATGAACCATTATAAATACGTGTTAATTGACGTAATTATTCGCAGCACATCAATCAAACCCACTTAGAACAAAGATCGTTAATAGTTACAATTTAGATTATATAAGAAATTAGGTTATGTCCATGCCGAATACTTTTATATTTATTTTATTACTATGAGTTAGTTTAGTATATTGCATTATTGTGTAATTTACAAGTACATTAATTGTGTTAATTTGTTTACGCAACAAAATGGTTGAATAATGAAATACAATTATTTTTCAGGGACGACAATAAGAGTGTTTCATTTATATTAAAGCACTGTTTCAAAGCTCTTAAAAAAGAAGCTAGAAGCGAGACCAATGTATCTGCAGTTTGCAAGATATGTTCAAAAACATTGAAAGGAAGTCTTAATGTCACTACAAACTTCTTGAACCATATAAAAGTAAGACAGATGGTTATGTTTCTTCTATTCTTAGTTTGCAGTAACTAAATTAAAATTTATTCTGATCTGAGACCCAAGTACCAAATAAGTACCTACTCAGATATTTTTTATTTTCACTTTTGCTGGTAGTAAGGTAATATACATTATACACATTACATCATAATTTATTACACATGATGTATTATTTTTCAGGGAAGAGGGCATGCTTACCTGCTAGAGGAGTATGAGAAACTCAAACCTCAACATACAAAGAAGAGGAAGTTAGCTGTTGCTATTGGCATTGTTGCTGGTACATCAAAAATAATGAAACAAACCACATTTCCAACTACCTTACCAAAGTCAATTAATTTTGATAAGTTGGTTGTAAATTTTTTAGTTGATACTGTCACCAAAATCAATTGTGAAAAATAATTCATTTAAGGCTCTAATTGAAGGTGCTCAGCAATTATCTAACACACCAAAAATTATGTACCGCCGTACTTGAATAAAAAAATTGCTGAGTCATATATGAAATACAAGGAAAAAACTAAAGAAGTTTTAAAAGTGGTTGATTTTGTATGCACCGCAGTAGATATTTGGTGATCATCCAAAAGAAGCTATTTGGGTGTAACAGCTCATTATATTGATTGTAACACATTTGAAAGAAAAAGTGCTACACTTGCTTGCAGGAGATTTAAAGGATCTCCTACATTTGATAAAGTAGCTGAACTGATTGTTGACATCCATTCTGAGTTTGATTTGAAATTATTAAAAATTGTAAAGACGATTACTGACAATGGATCAAATATGGTCAAAGTCTTAAAATATATGGGAAACCTGACTCAGAAACAGACACAATATGTGAAAGAGATTCAGCTAACATTGAAAATATTGAAGTTGATGATGATGATGATAATGATGATGATGTGTTACGACTGAGAGAATTTCCCGAATCATCTGAAGATTTTAAGGAGTATCAACTACCTAATCATGAAATATGTGCTACCCATACATTGCATTTAATTGCTTCCCACGATATAGACAAGGCGAGATGTCAAAACCACTCATACAAGATACTTCATGATACAGCCTTGGCAAAATGTCAAGCTGTGTGGAATCTGTGTTCAAGGTCTCCAGAAGCTTGTGAAACCTATTTAGAAACAACTGGAAAATCCCCTACTTCTCCATGTCCAACACGCTGGAATTCATATTATAATTATATTCAAGATATATTGGCAGTAAGGGAGACCTTGAATGAAACTCTAAGAAAACTTGGTTTGGTAGCTTTTAAACAAGTTGAAATACAGTTTCTTAATGAATACCTAAGCTGTTCCAAACGTATTGCTGAAGGCATTAGAAGTTTGGAGGGAGAAAAAGAAACCTTCTACGTATGTCTACAGCCAGAATTAATGAGAATGCAGCGACTATTAAATGACTTAAAAATGGACAATCCAAAATATTGTTGTGTGTTAATAGATATCATACAAGAAAATCTAAAAAAACGTTTTGAACGATTTTATCAATTGGAGGGACTGAAAGCTAAAGAAAGCATATTAGCATCCGTATCCTATCCTTTTTTCAAACTGAAATGGGTGCCGAGGGAAAACAAAGTATACATAAAGGAATTGTTTGTTGCAGAGGTCCAAAAAATTAAACAAGAAGATGTTACAAGAGCACATAATAATAATACTGAAAAAAAAAAGGACAAAAATGAATCTTATTATTTGCTTGTGGAGGACTCTGATTCTTCTAGCAAGTCATAATGCAAACACTACCATTGATTTAGAAACCCTGCAATATTTAAAAGATGGTGACACAAGTTAAGATTCATTAAATACGTATCCAACAGTAAAAAAGGTTTTCCTAAAATATAACACTTGTTTACCAAGTTCTGCACCGGTAGAAAATTTATTTTCGTTTGGTGGTGTGTTAATGAGGCCTCACAAACGGAACATGCAGGATGAGTTATTTGAACAAATGGTAGTGTTAAAATCTCTTAAATAAATATACAAATATGGTGGTAACTGGCCTACAAGGTATTTTATTACATAAAAGTATTTTGAAATTTTGCATTTTGCACATTTCGACTCTCTGCTAGGACTAGGGACAGTGGCTTCTCACAACCACGTTTACTTCACGGGAGAACCGCCATTACCATCCCTCCTGACATCTACCAGTCTCTACCCCATCAGCAGAAAGGTGATCATTTTATGTTGGTCTGCATCATGTCGTCTCACAAAGGTGTCCTGAAATGTTTTCTCAAACCTTTCAAACATTATTATTTGCGTGGTTGCGACTGAAAACATTTTATGGGAAATTAAAAAATTCATAATTACAAAACCTGAAATCCTTTTCTCGAATCTTTTTATATAACTGCTTTTATACCAAATGTTGCATACAATATTGCATAGTATTTTACGAAAACAAAAACGACATCTAAATATTTAGATAAAAAACTTAACTAAAAAGCTAACAAAATTGATACAAATATTTTTTTAAAAATTATTTCTACGATTTCACAGCATTACATTACTTTGGTATATTTTCAAAGTCTCCTCCCCAAAATTTAGATGCTTTAAGTTAGCTTTCCTTTTTACAAAACTTCAATTTAAAAACATTCTGGCCAAAGCTTAACACTTGTAAATGTAGAAGAAAGGTAGAGAATGTTTAACCTCCAGAGTCTGAGAACCAAGCACACCAGCTCCAAGAATACATGGCTTTTTATTTAAGAACCCTTTCTTCGCCCCTCGCCAATACTTCACATTTAATAAATTTGACAACGGGGTATTTAGCATTTAATTAGCTACATTTAATTTTAACCAACAAGAAAAATATATTTTGAAACAGAGGGCTTTCAGAACTACACAGCGACGGTCTTATTTTCTGTCGTGAGCATTTTCTCTCTTCAGCCTGCAATTCTTGGCAACACCGCTGACGTCAGCATTTTCTCTCTTCAACCTGCAACTCTTGGCAACGCCGCTGACTTCAGCATTCTCTCTCTTCAACCTGCAACTCTTGGCAACATCGCTGACGTCAACAAAACCTAGCCAATAGTAGTGAGACACGTCAGTCTTTCGTCTGACCGGGCCGGAAGCACGGACGCTTTCGTTAGTTGGATTTCTGACTCTCAGGCGGCCAGTATGCTGGTCGACTCGCCGCTCCTTCGAAAGCCCACTTGACGTCAGGCGCCGAATCTGCTACATATTTTTCACCGTAGACGTGGCAGCATACATCGTGGTCTTCCAAAGCTGTTCCAAACTATTCGCCAAAGGTACGAAAAACGTACAAAGCTGAATATCATAATGGGCAGGCGAAAATACGTAACGAGACGTACTTTTCATAGGGAATTGGAGCTCTTGAACACAAGGCGAAAACATATCGTCTTGGATATAACTAAATTTGAGAAATATCCAAGTAAATATGAAAATGTATATTCCCAAATTTAAAAATGTTGCTTACTTTCTATAAATAGCTCGTAATAAGGTGATCATTTACATATTTATATTTTACGTATCACAAAAACCACTACTGTTGCGTTAAAGAGTTACAAGATTACTTTCAGCACGGAATATCAAACATAATGGTAATACCTATCATTTTCAAACCGTTCAAAAATACTACTTGAGGAAAATTCATTTGACAAGGAAGAAGCCTAAGCATCGCACGAAGCTGTAAAGATATAAACGCCTCATGCATATAGGTAATGTTATTTTTCAACAGTTCCAAGCATTGTTTACATTATTTTGTTGTATAGGCCTATGCAAATTTTGAACGTTCGCTTCGAAAAATTCTTTACTGTGAACCACGACATACAATATCGTATAAAATGAAATATAAACTTGATTCAATTATTACTTTGTATTACATAAATTATGCTAATAGCGACTTTAAAAAAAAACCAATTATATACTTCGGTAAAGTTAAGGCAAACGTTTATGTCAAAATAATAAATAAAGGAGTTAAAAAATTTAATATAAAAAATTAAATGAAAATAATTATGTAAAAGAGGCTCATTATGCTGAAATATGCCATATACGCAAAAATACACGTATAGTTATAAATGAAATGAGAAATTATTAATCAGCTTAAAGTGCTAAAATTGAGTATTATAAATCACAATAATATCAAGAAAAGTGATAAACGGGAAAAATTATTAAAATAGTATTAAATAGGCAAAATAGCTCCGTACAAAATATTCCCTACAAAATTAGGAAGTATGCGATCAAGATCATACAAACAGAAATTACATAGCTTATAGTTACTGCAATATAATTAACAAACAAACCAACTCATAACTGGAATATATGCATACTATGTACGGTTACATTGCTCATTTAATAATGATAAAATTTGATAACTGCAAAAATTTTGGTTTAATCCCAAATACTGAAGAAAAATACATATACATTAAAAATGTTCACAATGAGTTAGACTAAAGATAAATAGATACATAGACATTTAAGTGTACGAGTGTAGACGTATCAAGTAAAATCTTAGAAAAAGCAATATATATAAACTTTGAAATATTATAAAGGCGAGCAGTTAGATTTTAATAATTACGAAAGTAGTTTATCCCTATGATCATATGGGTCTGGAATAAAGAGCAAATTTTGTTCAGTTAAGGGGAAGCTTGCCCTGCCATATTGGATTCCTGGTTTTTGTAGCTTGTTTATTTTATTACACCGGAGGGAAAGCGCACCGCATTCGTGCGCACTAAGTTTAATAATATTTTGCATAAGAACTATTTCTTACTTGGGATTACCAACACACCTATTTTCTCCCTGTTTTCAGCCACAAGAATTGTAAATGATGATCTTTTATTTTATATATAAATTATTATATAAGTTCAGTTCTATAAAAAAAAGGTACTTTTATGCAAATGCAAGCATAAAACGCTCGTGAAACCTGACTTATTTATTAAGACAACCAAACACGACATAGACGGGAGATTACACAGGCCAACGATGAAAAAAACTTTTTTAATGATTTTGCCAGACAAATCTGTGTTTGGTCTTTATGAAAGATTCTGGGACGATGATATGTCACTGTACTCTTCAAAACAGAAAGGCATTCAAAGCTGCACAATAAGCAAAATAATTTGTAGTAAACTGTTTAGTAGGGTTTGGGCCAAAGTTGTTACGCATGCTAATGTGTCAAGCGGATTTTCTGCAACTGGGATTTATCCATTCCACCCTACTGTTATCCACTAGAGTGATTTTGCTGCTTCAGAACTCACCAGGAAAGAAAACACAGAATAAACACAACGATCGCAATCTGCAGCCCCATTACTCCCACGACAGATTATTCAAGTGAAAGCAAAAACTCGCAAAACAGATTATAAAGAAAGTAATTCGGATGACTCAAGGTCGGCAACAAGTGATCCCTTCTCTTGAATCCTGCGATGATGGAAAATAACTAAATCGGTCGTTTGGAGACATTATTCGCACACCTGAGATAAAGAAACAGAACAATGTAAAAGGAAGACTAGTGTGGTCAACGTCCCCGATAGTAATGCAGACGACGAGAACGGCGGTAATGCTCCAGAAGGTTCCAACATTAAACATTCTCAAGAAAATAAACCCTCTGAAAGTGTGTTTCTGTGCAATATTAGTATTTTTTCTCTTTCGGTAAAACTACAAAACACCTTAGAACTAAGATAAGTCTTATTTCGCTTCCTTACCTTATTTACCCGTCAACTCTCATTTAATTGGCGATGCAGCATACATCATCCGACTACGATTGATGGTTTCTTACAACGCCAACGGTCATCGGTCTTCAACAAGGATGTGCATTGAAAGGTCTTTTGGAAGGCATGTTTCAGTTTTTACATTACCTGCCTAAGACAGTACAACACCAAGAGAACGAATCAACTCCGTAGGGACAGTGGAAGAGATACGATGAGACAAGTAACTGAAGCGCTTCATGCAAATCTAGAAGTGGGACTCAAGAAGGTCGAAGATGCCTTAGCTCAAATAGAGAAGAATAAGACATTGGCTGCTGTGACTATGCTGGTTACAACACGTTGACACCTGCGGCGTCCCTATATTTTATTCGTCCGTACCACGCTCTAACGAAGCTCACAGGCGAACGACATCAATCAGGATTTAGGGCCTGGCAGCCGTGACGAAGGGAACGGCGCCAGATCGGCCCTACAAGACGACCATTTGCATGGGAAGGCGGACATGCGGGAGAATAGCATCACGGTGTGGGATCAGGTGACAGCGGGAAGAACACGAGTGCAGCGGCCAGGGGGAGATCCCGAAGTATTCCCACAACGCCGAACCAAACAACAAACCTCCAGGCAGAATAGAGGGACAGACGCCAGGCTGTGTTTTGTCCCAGGCTTTTGACCACAACAGAAACGAGAGGCTCCTTCAATTATTTCCGCACGGACAGAACGGAGTGCTGAAACTGCTAAACCAGAGCAAAACAGCAGACGCTGGACCCAAGTGCGGAGCTGGAGTACACGCCCGCGGTTGATTGCCCAGGGGGGGGGTCCGCGGCTACCTGGAGAAGCGGGGGCAGTTTAATATGGCAATGAGGGCCTACAAAACCGCAGGAGTCCGAGGAAACAGGGCAGTCGGCCGATGAGATTCCGGGAGGGAGGAGTGATTCCGCAGGAGACGAGCACGGCAGCCAGCCGCCATCAGACGCAGAGTCCTGCGTCGACCCGAGAAGGAGGGACGTCGAGACGAGTCACCGAGGCGCCCGTGACAGGACGAGAGCAGTTCCAGCTCACCGGACCTCATCTGCAGGAACAACTACCAGCACAGCAAGCCAGATAAGTACAGTCATCCAGCGAGTGTGAAGGACCTTTAGTAGTTATCCCGCAGTGTGAAGGATCTTTTAGAATCATCCAACAAGTGCGACGAAGATCCCCCACCCCCCCTTTTACGACGCGAATTGTACGGAGCATACGTAGAAAAGGGAGGGAGTTGTCTCAAGGGTTCATGTATCAATTCACATGTTCATGCAACAATAAAACCTCGATTTGTGAAATATGAATTATCCTGTATTCATTCATTAGTGAATTGGACCATTAAACAACAGTGTCGAAGCATTCCTACGCCCGATCACTGAGGACTAGTATTAAGTGTTGGCGCCTCACGCCACAGAACAGATTACAACACCTACGTCCAAACCTCAGCTTTGGCAGGTGTCAACGTACACTGGGTTTGTGTGCTGCAAAGATTTATTTTCAAATATCAGTTCAACACAATCCAGTTTTCTGCAATATATATGCATCTCCAAGAGTAAATTTTGCTTTGTTTGACGCGCGGATGTAAAAGGTCCGTAGCATTCAGGAAGCTCCAATCCAGAAATTGGAGGAAACTTATGAGATTCCGACCCGCCCAGACTTTTTCCTACTAGCAAGTACTGTTAATGCAGTGCCTGATCAGGGGGCGAGAGTGATTCAGGCTGAAGGGCCCGTAACCGAGTATTTTGTCCCGGCTGTCTGCGCAGAAAGAAGGACTAGAAGAGAAGTATTCATTCCTCAGTCCGAGCGCGTGACACTTTCAAATTTACGTGAAACTGTAGTAGCCTTAGCGGATCCTGGCACAAATGCTGCAGTCAGAGAGGCAATTTATAATAATAATCCGTTACCTGCGGACAATTTGGCTCCAGGTAAGGGAGCAAGCCACCGTATATTGCGGCTTGCTGTGTAGTCTCCGATAGATGTCAACTTCAAAATGATGAATTTGAGGCTGACATACCTCAGGGTGATGACTATGAGTGGAAGGTGGCCCTTCAGGTAGTGCTTTGCTAAGGACAGGTGGGGCTGTAAAAAGAGATATAAATGCAGCACAGAAATCTGCTTAAATACAGTACGTTTGTAAATTTAGTATATTTTGCACATATACATATTTTCATGGTTTTCCAGCTAGGACTGAAGTGTGTGTGTGTGTGTGTATATATATACAGAGCTGCTTATTTTGAAACCATTATATTATAAATTACTCTCGACATCCGTGTAGTTTTCGAAAAAGAACCTAGTTCTGTGTGCAAACAGCAGGGTTCGTCTTAAGGGGAGAAAGATCTGCGTGTTAAGTAGTAAGTTTTTATGTAAATGTAAGAGTTTTGAAAATTGCATTAGGGACCACTGCAAAAAATATATATTATTGAAACGATCATTTCTATAAGTAATATCAGGAAAGGGTTTGGTTTATTAACATATTCTGGTCTATGAGAGTTGTTTAATTAACTAATTAATTATGATAAAAAAATTATATTCTTAATTTTACTAACGAAATTACAGTCTATACCTCTTCAGTGCAAGACCAAGAAACGGACGAATAAAGATAGAATATGGGATTAAGTTTCAACAAGAAAAATAACATTTACAGATAGAATATGGGGTTAAACTTCAGCAAGAAAGAGAACGATTTAGGTTAAGCAAAATCAGCTATATACAGAAAACACGAAACACTTCCAGTTTCTGCGTTTATATAGGTCGAAAATAGTTCGATTTCACGTTTACAGTATATTTTTAATTTAATCATTTTGTTAGAGATAGTATTTTTCTACATTAATAACTTCGTTATTTGTTGTTTAAAAACTAAAGTGACTACTGAACAATATAATAAATACACATTAAATGATGAGGATTAAATAAATACACATCTAATGATAATGTGGATTAAATAAATACACATAAAATAAATACATATTAAATGATAGATCAGTCCTTACCATTAAAATTTTTATATAGAATCGATGTTCAGAAAAGATGTTGCAGTAATAACTTGTACTGTAAGTTCGTCCGAAGGTACGGTCGACTAGGATATATTCTATCTGCAGGTGAGAACCTTTGATCACAAAATGAATGTACAAAAATCACACAGCGGGGAGTGATCTGGTAAAATGTATCCATTCCACGTATTTATAAACATGCGGAATATCTTAAGCGGCGTGAACGACTTCAGTAGTATTCATACTTACGCCGCAATGAATAGTACTGTAATAAACATGTTTTGATGCCAGTACTGACGTTCAGTTGTCATTCTGAAAAATCAACCACAGAACAATTCTACTGTCGCTTCTGTTGCTGGTTGCTATCAGTGTGTTCACGAGTATCCTGCAAATTGACATATCGCTCCCACGATGTATCCAATAGGGGATCAACGACTCATTTCGTGTGTCATGCAAATGCTTCGCTCGTTCGGCTACCGGCCGACCACGCACTTCTTTGAAGCCCGTGCCAAAATATCACAACAGGCCACGACAGGGCAATTTCCTTGTTATGCATATAGATATTTGTGGGCAAAAATAAGTGATCACTTCTACACAACCGCACACTCCACAAGATTATGTACACATGAATTGTAGGGGGAATTGATGGATGTAATTTTGATGAAAGCCTAGAATAAAGATTTTTTAAACTGAGGGAGGTGGAAGTTCATTTGAAAGATCACGAAGAGGCGAACAAAGAGAGGGAAAAGTTAGGTCATCGATAAAATTCACGCCACATGAATCCAAGCATAAAATCAGACAGAAAAGCGTTAATATTTTCCCGAAAAAAAAAAATCCTTTGAAAAAAGCAAAAGGTATAAAAAATATTAGCTGTAAGATAGTGCTCGGAAATTTTACATCAGCGTATATGAAAAATGAAGTACTGAAAGTAATATACTTGGTAGTCCTTCCACAGTTTCCTGGGTAAATGTTAAATTCCCGGCGAAATCATCACATTTAGTTTGATGTCTTTCAATATTTCTAGAGTACTTGTAAACTGATAGCGAATTTACCGTACTACATATATATTTAAGTATCCCATTACAAGCTCACGAAGCTTATAAAGTACTTTGAAGTAAAACTTATTTGGGTAGTAAAATTATTTCTGTATAGTTCCCGTTTTATAAATATTTCATTCTCTCAACAAAGGTTAGTGAACTACAATTATAAAGGAATTTCAACTACTTTATTATACTACAACAATCTACCTTATTACTATAGAAATTGCAATAAAGTACATAAACACACGCCTGCATGCTGTTTGTTCTCACGTGTGAATTAGGGTTATCACGGATAAGAATAGGCTAGTACGCACAGTAACTGGCTGTAAGGGACACATTTCTACTTCCATAACTGCCTGGAGAGTACATCTTCCTGTACGTATACCAACAGGAGGTTGAAAACAAATTACCAACATTTTTCCATGGCGTTCTACACGGAAATTGTTTTTACTTTCTTTAAATATTTTCAGTATCCACGAAATTAAACATTACTTGCTGAGTTTATATTTTAATATCAACCTTAACAAAGTTCAGCGCTCCTAGACGTATTTATTTCGTATCAGCCAGAGTCGCAAACATTCTTTGCAGAGTGAAATTATAAAGCAAAGTCACTAGGCCACACATACCGTAAAATACAATGGCGACCATCTCAACCTGTGTATCCCCAACAAATAGCCATTGAAATTAAAATTTCAGGCTGTTTACTTTATAAGCACACTGGCGAAACTCCAGTAGTACCAAGGGCGATCGGTTGGCACCACCAGAGGTTGGCTCTGGTGACAGATCATGGGTAGGTCTCATGGTGGTAGTGAGTAACTCTGAATGCTAGAGGAAATGCGTGGAATAACTATTCCATAGATAAGCTATTTGGTGGTAAACTGTATTATAAAATTTTTTTTAGTTAAGTTATTCTTCAAATAACAATTTGAAAAATCTGACTCGTCGTTGGCTTGGTTGGCAACATAATTGACTAATTTTTGGGGTAATTGCAAGATGTTAAGTTGAATAAACGTGAGCATGAGCGCGAAAATGTACACATTTGATTGTTTTTGATTTGAGGATTAGGTTATAGAAATAACAAATACGGTATTTGGTTATATCGTTGTGGGCTTGCGCTGTTTGATTCAAAGATAACGGATAAAGGTAAAACGGTGAAGAGATAGTCAAATTATTCATAAGACGATACTGCAACACTTCTTGAATGTGTAAAGAACTTTAATAGTGTTGTAGAAAAAAAACAGACGCAGTATCGTGGCAAAAGCATAGAGTGAAGATAGAGGTAGAGAGATGTTGAGCCTGTTTTCAGCTACTGCGCATGAGGCCAATATATACGTCACATATCATGCGGGTGTAGGCAAAATAATAGTTTTTACTATATCGTACATGTTTGCATTTTAGTTAGAATTCGACATTTTGCAACATTTTTATGGCTGTATTGTAATATTTACGTAGTCTGTCGCCTACAGTTCTCTGTTCTATTGATATTAATAAATAAAAACTGAAAATATAAATTTAAATAAGTTTTTTATGACACGTACGTAGTAGACACTGTACCACTAATACGCTTTCTGGTTAATGTGTGTTTGGTATGAAAATTGTGACAGGATTATTAGTGATTTTAATTATCCATGATGGTGACGTATTTCAGTGCAATTAAATGTGCAAGAAGACATGTGAAAGGGAGCAAGATCACTTTTCACAAGTAATTATTAACATCTAACTGCAGTTTTGCTGAACTTCCCTGCTGTTGGATCTGTTTTACTTTTAAAAAAATAGGCGTAATCGTGTAATTAACATTCTTTATAATTACCCACTATTCATCACACATGAGAAACAGTAATTAAGCATGGATAATTCACAGTTTAGCTAATTTTATTGAAACTCTTAGGCCTAGATCAAAATTTTAATACTCATAACCACTAAGCACAGAAAAAGATGTTAAAAAATACATACGATATCATAGTACCGTAATACGAGGAATTACGCATTCCACCTACCCCACCCTCCTTCCTCAAAGAAATGCCTGGTGAAAATTATCACAAAACTAGCATGGGCGATAAAATTAAATATCTTTAATATTACCCATAAAAACCTATTACTATCAGAATATGAAAATTGACAAAATGATAAGTAGCACAGGATAACATAGATTGAAAATGGATTGTAAAAAGTATCCTGTAAATGATTGGCTAATCGCTTACTTTATTAACTGGAACAACATCTGTCACCATGCTACAAGCCATTCAAAATACAATAGAAATAAAATTAACACTCAATAACAGCAACTTTCTCTTCTGGGTTTGGGGATGTCAAAAACAACGAAACAAAAAACATCACTGATGCAATAACCAAAAGACAGTAATTTAAATGTACAATGTCAATTTTGATATGATTGGACGATGATAAAGAATGTTTTAGGCAGTCGTATCAAGAACGAGACGGGTGTAGTAAACGCATGTATAACTCTGCAACTACCAATTGGTTTAACTCTATCACTAGAATAATGTGTGGTAACTGTCCGGTGACATATTGGTAGAACACAAACGTTTCTCGATCTCAAAAGCAAATTCATATTCCAGATAGAATTTACGCCTGTTAGATTAGCTGACCACAATACAAAAGTTTGAATTGTAAAGATGCCAGGACACATTTCCTGACAAATATAATACCAGGTATAATTTATCACTAATTAAAAATGGCTATCATAAGAAAGTTTACTGGCTCTAGAGGAAACAACAATATGAGACTTCAACAAGTCGAAATATAATCATTAGTTTCCTCCTATCAACTAGTTTGCTATTTGGCAACCGTAGTCTGCCATACTCTCACAATCTAGAGCAATGGAATTTAAATGCATATACTCAAACAGAAATTGAAGAAACTTTGGTTATGAAATATTTACAAACAATGCAAGACTGCCAAACACACATATAACTGTCAATGTCAATAGATAAAAGATGATTTCTTAATCATATTGACCACAAAGATGTTCGTACTTTATACACTGAAGAGCCAAAAAAATTGGTACAACTGCCTAACATCGTGTAGGGCCCTCGCGAGCACGCAGAAGTACCGCAAGACGACGTGGCATGGACTCGACTGATGTCTGAAGGTATGCAGGAGACAATTCACACCATGAATCCTGCAGGGCAGTCCACAAATCTATAGAAGTGCGAGGCGGTCGAGATCTCTTCTGAACAGCATGTTGCAAGGCATTCCAAATATGCTCAATAATGTTTTATGTGGCCAACGGAAGTGTCTAAAGTAAGAAGAGAGTTCTTAGAGCCATTCGGTAGCAACTCTTGACGTGTGGGGTGTCGCATTGTCCTGCTGGAATTGTCCACGTCCGTCGGAATGCACAATGGACCTGAATGGGTGCAGGTGATCGGACAGGATGCTTATGTATCTGTCACCTGTCAGAGTCGAATCTAGACGTATCAAGGATCCCATTTCACGCCAACTGCACACGCTCCATACCATGACAGAGCCACCGCCAGCTTGAACAGTCCCCTGTTGACATGTAGGATCCATGGATTCATGAGGATGTCTCCATACCCGTACACGTCCATCAGCCCGATACAATTGGAAACGAGACTCGTCAGACCAGGCAACTTGTTTCCAGTCAGCAACAGTCCAATGGCGGTGTTGGCGGGCCCAGGCGAGGCATAAAGCTTTGTGTTGTGCATTCAACAACGGTACCTGAGTGGGTCTTCGGCTCCAAAAGCCCATATTAATGATGATCCGTTGAATAGTTCGCACACTGGCACTTGTTGATGCCCCAGCATTGATATCTGCGCCAATTTGAGAAAGGGTTGCACATCTGTCACGTTTAATGATTTTCGTCAGTCGTCGTTTGTCCCGTTCGTTCACGATCTTTTTCTGGCCGCAGCGTTGTCGAAGATTTGATGTTTTACCGGATTCCCGATATTCACGGTACACTCGTGAAATGGTATTACGCGAAAATCCAAATTTTATCGCTACCTCGGAGATGCTATGTCCCATCTCTCGTGCGCCGACCATAACACCACGTTCAAACTCACTTAAATCTTGATAACCTGCCATTGTAGCAGCAGTAACTGATCTAGCAACTTTGATAGACGCTTGTTGTCTTATATAGGCGCTGCTGACCACAACGCATTACTTTGATTGTTTCCATACATCTGTTATTTGTATACGCACGCCTATGCCAGTTTTTTTGGCTCTTCAGTGTAATTATACTTCAAATCATCTGTATCTTCACAGTATCCCTAAAGGAAATAACTCCTCGCCTTGACTAAGGTCGAAAGAGGGCTTCCGCAGGGCCGACAAAGCACTATCCAACTCTTATGGATAGGCTAGAGAGGTAGTCCCCTCGGCGCTCAAGAATGATCGTCCTATCCTCTTCCCAATATAGTTGTAATGTCCATCAGTACTCCTATTCCCATCCAACTGAACACAGATATCGGAACTTGCCATCCCCCCTTCCCCAACAAACCAACGTACTACCTAACAACTTCAAATTATTTTACTACATGTAGTCTGTATTCTGATGTATCCTTGATTAGTCATTGCACCCTCGTGAGCTCTGCTGCGTGGTGTCGACCAGTAATTGCTAAATAATTAATGTAGGCGCACAGCAATCATGATTTTAAGAACGAACCATTGTTTACAGATTTAAGAGAAATGAAGAAATTCGAAAGGTATGGGAACAGCGGTGGCTGAGAGGTTAGCCTGACCGTCTCCTACCATGGTGTACCGGGTTCAATCCCCGGCCGGGTTACACCCGGATTTTCGCATGTGGGAATCGTGCCGGAAGATGCTGCTGGTCGGCGGGTTTTCTACGGGATCACCTATTTACCCCGCCCTTTCATTCCGGCGCTGCTCCATACTCATCTCAATCACTCTCATCGGCTTCCAACGCCTCACTGTTAAGAGCCGCCCAAATATCTTCTCTAACACTCACACACACTCACTCAAAAGGTGTGGTTGCAGAAAATTAGAAGGGAAAACGTTGTGCATACTGACTGCTCGTATCTGCTACAAGCACTTTGCTGAGTATTGCTTTGACACTAAATGGTGTGCCAACAATTTTCGACTACCCTCAACATCTTCAACCAAAAGTTGTAAAACGAAATCAGTGTAAGAAAAGCAATTCAGTTAATTTGTTTATTACTAGGTCAACAAACTGACCAGCCACCAGAACGGGGAGTTACTGCTAACGATACCCCAGCTGAAAGGTATTCTGCAAATATGAAAAATGCAGATTTCGAGTTTTGTATGTGCTGTTCCACTATTAGGAGGTACATTGCTCTCTAATAGTGTCGCAGGACGCAACAGAAAAATAAGTTTGGCAATATGCATGATCAACATTTTTTGTAAAAATGTATTGTGCTAACCTTTTCTGTAGTATTGTAATTTTATCTATACGTAATAGGCTAAATGAACAGTTTTCTTACAGGAATATTATAAATTTTTGCTTGACAGTAGTATTAATAAGTAGGTTTAATGTAGATCTTTAGTATATGAAGCAATAATGTATTGCAATTGTTATAAAATGAGTACCTTATAAAATTATTTACTAGTAGGAAAAGTGGTTACTTTATTTTTTTTAATNTTTTTTTTTTTTTTTTTTTTTTTTTTTTTTTTTTTATATTCCCACTTGCCTCTGTGCAAAAGTAAAATATAGTGTGGCTGTAATACATAGTATGTTTTTCGAATTATTAACAGTTATTTTTGTATTATTTAGATATTTAAGATACTTTATAAGTAATGATGTAACATCTCCTAAAAACCCATGAAAAGTCCTCGCCATGCCAAAAAATAAAATAGATGTGCAACTAAAAAACAACGACTTTGAAACAGAACTCCAAAAAACTTATCACGAAAAATATTTTATTAAACAGAATGTTTTCAGAACTAAAGAAAAAGTCACTTGCAAGTGATTCTGCTGTTGACATATTAAAAGTAAAATATATTACTGAATGTTTTTACAACTGTAGAACTTAAAAATTCTTACTATTTTCTTGCAACATGCTAGACTTTACAGCTGGAGTCAGTGTTGCGAGCTCATTGGCTTCCACCACAGCCAGACGCCATTGTAAATTTTGATTGGATCTCAAGTGATATGATGAAGCCAATATAAAAATACTATTTTATTATTACAACACTGTAATAAGGGTCGTTCCAAACAAACTGTGGTCCAGTTTTCATTCCATAATAATGTTAATATCGTAGGTCTCAATACGTATGCCTTCCTCAGTACACTATAATTGGATATTACATATTACCTGTATGAAGGAAAATAAATGAATTTTTTTTTATCCGGAAAACTATTTTCAAAAACCAGGTCAATGTAGGTATCAAACTGTTCAGAACGGAATTTCGTATAACCTCTTACAGGCCATAATTCGGCATTGTAGTTTATATTCGGAATAACCCTAAATCACAAACCTAACTCTTATATTGCTAACACCACACTCACCATGCTCATTTCAATCGAAGGAGTACCCTCAAAAACTATAGAAATAGTCTATCTTTATTGCACAATCTTGGCAAAATGAAGACGAGAAAAAAGGAAAACTAAATAATCAGTTCCTGGAGGACACTTTTAGGGAACATTAAACCCTTATTTCTAGCGAACCATTGATCAAATTTTAATGATCGACGTACCCTTGGATTCCCTTTAAATTCTCTACAATATGAGATGTAAAAGAAATCCGAGTAGGTGAGAAAGTTTTGAGAGAAATCCAAAAATGCCAAAAATCAACCAAAGGGTGAGGCTCTCATGGATCAGGTGCAGCCAACGTCAAGTGCTGGCCTGTTGCCCTTGGATTCCGTTTTTAGGTCCTGCCATGGTAGCAAGAAATATATGTACTGTGGGGCTCCTAGATCTGAGCCGTGCATTCGACAAAGTACACCACCACACACTCCTTCTCAAGCTAGCATTCTTGGGGTTCAACCCTGCAATCATTTACATCCTCCATTCCTTCCTGGAAGCCCGCACATTCCGTGTGCGAGTCGACGGGTCCATCTCATGCCCACGGGCAATCACCGCAGGAGTGCCCCAAGGATCTACGCTCTCCCCACTATTATTCTTCCTATACACACACGACATACCAATCCCCATCGAATGCACGGTAGTCATGTATGCGGACGATACCGCAATCCTGGCCCACCACACAGATCTACACATGATTAGCGCCCGGCTCACCGTGGCCGTCCGCGCAATCACAACTTATTTTCAATCCTGGGGCATCCCATTAAACGCCAATAAAACTGAAGCCATTATTTTCACCCGTCGTCGCCCCAAACTTCCACCACCCATAACAGTCCAGGGCAACATCATTAAAAGGAAAGATTTTGTTAAATATCTTGGCGTAACTTTAGATAAACCCCTTAGATTTACACGGCACTTTTCATCAGCAACGGCGCAGGCCTACCGCGCATACAATTCACTTTCCTCACTAATAAGCACCCGAAGTCCTCTTTCAGAGTGTGACAGAGCCCGCCTCTTCAAGGCCTATACTATCCCAATCCTTCTTTATGCATCGGCAATTTTTGCACATGTCCCTAACTCCCGCCTTTACTCCATCACCGCCTGCTTCAACAAACTACTCCGCACCACTCTCGGGTACCACAGGAATAACAACACATTTAGATACGACAGCACGCACAGCTCACCCACGCACACTCATCTACAGATATGCCACACGATTCTTTAACAAGGCCAGACACAACACAATACAAATTGTAAAACAGATAGGAATTCACACCATGGCAGACAAATACCCACACAAACTACTGACGGACTTCCTGGAGTACCGGCCGCTGTGAACGGAAGAAATCTACATTCGGCACCAACTAAGAACCTATAAAATGGGAACCAAAATGTGTATAGCCTAAAGTAAGTGTATATATGTATTTATGTCAAATCAGTGCTATTATCAATTTGTAACCATTGTGAACACTCGGGAGAGTAAAGACCAATGCCCTATTGTTAGGTACCACTGTAAATACTGTGAATAACCAGGTGTAGTGAATTAAAATCTAGCCATGTGAAGACTAGTAAAAACTGCCCCAGGGTCACAATAGTTTTTAAGGTGTAACCATTCAGCAAAACAAGGACAAACCACCACATATTTATAAGTTTAAAGTGCCATCAATGTGTATAGTGTTTAGTCATCATGTTTATTTATTTATTTGTTATAATGTAGCCATTAGGGTTTTTGCTTATTTTTCCCTAAATTGTAACTTTTGAAAACAACATTGTAATAACCTGTGAAAATGGGTAAATAATATGTAATTGTCTATGTACCACAAGAGCCCAATGGGCTGGTATGGTAACCATGTCTAAATGAATTATCACCTGTATGTATAGTTATAGTACCATTAAAGGATTTTTAAATTGTAAAATTGTGGGGCTGCTGCTGTCCCATTTGCGGATGAGTGTTGGAAGGGAGTTCCCGGGTGTTTGCCTAACAAGTCAACTGCTAAAGATGAGGTGATAAAGAAGGGTAAGAAAGTCCGTACTATTATGATTGAGTCACAGGCGAACAATATAGTGCTAAAGCATTTCTTTGATAAGACAGTGTCTGGTGATAGGGCCATATCCCGTGGGAGGTAATTGGCTTGGGCAGTGTGGGAGGTAATTTCAAGATTCTGCCACTCAGGTGGTTTAAGGTGTGGTCCCGGTACAATGCAGGCACCTGGAATGCTTTTCTGGTGTGGTTGGGGTCACAGACAATAAGTGAAAGTGACAAGAGTGCGTGGGAGTCATCCGCCAATGCCTGTGATGTGCTGGATAATGTTATGATCCTTCTTCGCAATGTAGCAGATATCGGTGATCCAACATCGCAGCGCCTGTTGGTGCGTGCGCTGGCAGATTATATGAATCCTCCCGTGCTAATAGATAGCGACCTGGGTTGTTTTGCCGCCTGGAGGGTCGTCTCAGACTCGTACTTCACGGCCCATGGAAATACGTACCGCCATTAGCTCATGGCGGATTGGGTTTGTGACTACGTCGAAACACACAGTATGTGTTGGGGCGCGTGTGGCTCTTGTGTAGTTTGCACCAACTTTGAACATGAACCTTGGTATGATGTCCAGATCACTTGTGAGGACTTGGATTTTATGCGAGTTTACTTTGTTATGGGGGATGACTGTATAGGGTTTGGCAAGTGGTCTCTTCCCTTTAATATGGTCATGGACTTAAAAGTATGGCACGACCACTAATACCTTTGACAAAAATTTTATTTTCTGTGCCTGGTCTGGTTGAGTCAGAGGGTTGTGAGTTTCAGGAAAAAATTTTTTGTCCTGAAAACTGTTTTCAAGAAACTGTTCAGAAAGGAATTTCTTATAACGTCTTACAGTCACATAATTCGGCATTGTAATTAACTGTAGGAATAACCCTAAATAACAAACGTATATCTTATATTGCTAACACCACGCTCACCAGACTCATTTCAATCGAAAGAGCACCCACGGAATCTATAGGAATATGCTAATCACCGTTGCTGCTCGTTTCCGGCTCATCTGCGCTTTGATCTCCTGCATATGCGTTCGCAGAGGAGAAGAGCTAAATGCAATGATACCGATTGTTATACCGTCATTTGTTTCTGGACTCGAGAAAAGGAAAACTAAATAATCAGCTCCTGGAGGGAATCTTCAGTTAACTTAAACCCTCATTTCTCGCGAACTATTTATCCGATTTTATATTTAGACATATCGTTGGATTCCCTTTTACATTCTCTATGATACAAAATTTTAACGGTTCCGATTAAGAAATAAAATTACTAAAGAAATATAAAAAAGCTGAAAATTAACCAATAGTTTCGACCTAACTCAGAAACTGCTAACACCACTCTCACCAGACTAAATTTAATCGAAAGAGCACCCTCAAAAACTACAGGAATAGTCTATCTTTATTGCACAATCTTGGCAAAATGAGGGAAAGAAGAAATGCTGTGCCCGAGGTATGCTGAGAAAATTTTAAGTACGTCTGCAGATGCGGTGCACAATTTTCCATGAGGGAGGTCGTGGGAGCATTTTTCCACAAGACGCAAGTGCAAAAGAGAGAAAAAAAATTTCTGTGGAGTTTAAAGAACCAAATTTTTGTAAGTACCTATTACCAGTAAACCAAATTAGGTTTAAGTTCTGGTCAAACGCTATGGACAATAATTTAGGGCTGATTCTTGAAAAACTTGAAGCCTTATATAAGGGTAACGAAATAAATGATACAGAAATATTTGCAAACTTGTAATGGGGTTATACAGAAAAAAAACTATGAGGTATTATTGAAAGAAATGCATAAAGTGAGTATTTAACGAAACCACAAAGAAAGAAATAAAAACAGGGGTTTATCAATTAAAAAAAATTTGTAAAGTTTTGAACAACAAAATGAGTTTAGAGTAAAGGTAGGAGAAAGGGAAGGGAAATGTAAAGATGATAAAATATTCAGAAATAGGGTAAGATTGAAGAAAATAATAAAGGCAAATTTTTATGAGGCACACAAAACCAGAATATTTTTTAGGAAAAAGAACGGGAAAAAGAGGGCCAATATTAAGTCAATACAGGAAAGAAATTTTTTTAAGTACGGCAAGGGAAAGGTAAGGAGTAAAAAAAAAGGGGGAAAAAAAGTTATAGTCTAGACAGTAATAAAAAAAATTAGTTACTGCATAAGGAAGGTGGTATGGGAAAAAGAGAAGAAGAGAAAGAAAAAGAATGAACAAGGACAGACCATTGCCAAATTAGCGTAAAAAATAATTGTATATTATTTTTTTTAATTGAGATAATGATGTTCTTTCCGAAAAAAATTTTAATTTATAATGTAATATAGATAACGTGTTTAAGGAAATATTTTGTTAAAAATACAATTAATTTCTTAGTTAATAAGCAAACAACTGGAAGAAATGTGAAGAAAAAATTAAAAAGCTAGTATAGAATTAAAGTTGAAGAAATATAGAGAAATTGTTCATGGAAAAGTCATAGCAAAACTGGAAACCAAATGTAAATAAAATTGTATCAGTATTAGGTTAGTTGTCCTATGGTATTATGATAGTGTACACCAGCAAAATTGTCAAAGTTACATGTGAATCACATAACCTATAAATGTATTAGAAAATGTATTTTTTTAATGAAGATATATGTGACAGTCATCAGGCCATAGAGAAAATAATAATAATCATAAATGCAAATTGGTCCCAGGAATCAACCCGGGAGGAGACATTGTGTCTCTGGGCAAATGGGTGTGAAATGCGTCGTTGCCAACATCTGCAACATAAATATATTGGATTCAGAAAGAGAATCCAACCAGCCTCTTTCACTCCAACTCCAACAAGTAACCTACACGAGGTGTCCCTGTTAAGCCAAGCAACTCAGTGGAAGGTTGGGTAACCAATCCTAGTGGGAAACTGGGTCGGCGAGCCAATCAGTGTTTGGGGCTCCAAGGCTCACAACCTTCCTTGGCAGTACCTTTGCAATGTGAAACATCATTGGCCAAAGTCAACAGTCTTTCAACTGTTAAAAGCATGGAGGAAAGTTCAGCAATTGCTAATACCCCAGGTGGTAACCATCCCACCGTCACTTTGAGTGACGCATGCAGGCTTTCGGATTCTGGGGAGTTTGCACCGACATGCTTCGAGGTATCTGAGACTCCTAAATACAAGATCAAACACAAGCAACGGAACTTCATTGCAACCGTCAATATGAACTCGCTCCTAAAACCTGGCAAACTGAAACATCTCACAGGCATCCTTTCACAACATCAAATCCTAATTGCAGCAATTGAGGAAACAATATTTATGGATGAACATGCCTCTGAATCACAGGGTTATAGGATCTTTAAAGGTAAACCAGGCAAGCGCGTAGTGAGAAACATACCTCACCTTGGTACTGGATTTATTGTCAATAAAAGGTTCCTAGATTCTATCACAGATTTTTCATCTCCTAACAGCCGAGTCTCAACCCTCACCTTTCGAAGTATGAACAAAATCCACACCATCGTAAATATGCATGTTCCAGTCAATCAGGCAAATAAGACAGATCCAGACGGGACAGATGAATTCTGGGAGGAACTGGAAAACATCATCTGTAAGATTTCAGAGAAGCATACAGTCATCCTGCTTGGTGATTTTAAGGCGCAAATCGGTAGAGAGAACATTTCCAGAACATCGTTGGAAAGTATCCTGCTCACCGGAGAACAAATAGAAATGGAGAGAGACTCATAGTACTTTACAAGGCATTTAATCTTATTCTGAAATCAAATGCCTTCAAACTCCTGCCCAGAAAACAGAGAACTTGGACGTCCCCAAACCCTATCCTTGGTGAGTTCCAAATAGATCATGTCGCCATCGCAAAGAAAGCACAACAGGAGATCCAGAACATCAAAGTCCTTAGAAGTGCAAATCATAACTCAGACCATTATCTATCAAAGATTAAGGTAAAACTTTTTCCAAGGAACACTAGGAAGATCAAGTGGAGAAAAATCAACAGGTTTGACACAGAGAAGCTCAGATCCAGTGAAGAGTTCACCCAGAGGCTCAAGTCTCAAGACCCAGATAATTGGGAGCAACTGCAAGAAGCACTAGTCAATACAGCCAACACTATGGCCCCATTAATAAAACCAAAGAAAAACCCTTGGTGGACTTGCGAATGTGATGTGGCTTTGAGGCAAAGGCAACTTGCGTTGCAGAAATGGAACTCACAGAAGAACCAAGACAATCCGTCGAAATTCTTGGGCGCAAGAAAACATGCTGCCAAAACTATCCGCGGGGTTAAGCGTGCTTTCGACAAGAATCAACTAGTACAGATTGAGGATGACTTTAAGAAGAACAATACCCGAGACTTATATAAGACCTTCAAACGAAATCACAGCAAATACAAAATCCTCCAAGTCTGCACTTCAAGGGACCAGATGGTAAAGTTGCCTACAATAACCTGGATAACTGTCGTATCCTGGCGAATTATTTCAAATTACTCCTCAACTGCGAAGCTCCAGAATCCAATTTCACATTCGAAAACAATGTGTCTGTCCAACCTGATTCATCACCTCCCACAAAAGAAGAAATTAATCAGATCATACATTCACTAAAGAACAACAAGGCACCAGGGGAAGATTCAATAATTGCCGAAATATGGAAAAACGTAGGAAACAAGACAATCGATAAACTAACATAGATAATTCGCAACATTTGGGAAGCTGAAGAACTTCCATGTGGCTGGTCATCTGCACTGATACACCCTCTTCATATAAAAGGTGACAGAATGGACGTAAACAACTATCGAGGCATTTCTCTGTTCTTAATAACCTACAAGATTCTTTCGAGGGCGCTTCAAACTAGAGCAGAGGAACAGTTGGACTCGCAGCTGGGTGAATACCAAGGATGTTTCAGGAAAGGACGCTCATGTGCCGAACAAATTATGAATCTTAAATTTATCATATCTTACCTGAAACAGAGAAGTAAGAAATTTGTAGTCACCTTCGTAGATTTCAGAAAGGCATACGACTCGATTGACCGAGCCACTATTCTCGAAATCTTGAAAGAATTTGGCCTAGATCAGGCCCGTCCAACATACGGCCCCCGGGCCACCATCCGGCCTGCGAGCTAGTTAAAATTTTTTAAGTCATGGCATAGATAGATGATGACATATAATAGACAAATATTGCGCAAACAATCTTTAAAAAGTCTCTTAGATAATATGTTTATTTTATCGACTACGAATAATATTCACATGTTTGTAGGCAAGTAAATAATGTTTACCTACGATTTATAAACAATAACACGAACTGCGCTTCGTAGGTATCAAATCCGCGCGTGCACTGAGACGCGCCCCACCCTCTCACCTCACCTTCGCGCTCGTAGCACCGCCGCCGTGTCGCTCGCTCAAAGTCACTTGGCCGGCAAAGTTTGTCACGACGCGAGTAATTACTTATTTGGTTTGTTTTGTTCGATCGCGATTGTGTTTCATTTGTAAATTAATAGTGAATGAAGTTTCTTGTAGTGAAAAGTGGTGAATAAACGTAGGTACTTAATTTAAATCTTAACAAATAGATGAAGTATATTTATTTAATTACGGTTAACGATTGTCTTTTGTTATCCATACCTACATTGTTTTAAGTAAATTTTGAGATACATATTTACTTAAGTAGGTGCATAATTTTGTGTTGTCAATACCAACAAAGTCTAGAGGATGTCAACAGAGAAAAAGCATAAAGTTGACACAGAATGTCGAATATTTAAAAACCGTTGGACTGAAGACTTTTTTGTCACAGAACATAATGAAAACATACTGTGTCTTATATGTAATCACAAAATAGCAGTTTGCAAGGAATACAATGTTAGGCGGCATTATTCTACAAAACACGCTTCTAAATACGATACGTACAAAGGTCAAATTCGAGTCGATAGTGTAAATTCGTTGAAGCTAAATATGATCGGTCAACAGGCGTTGTTCAAAAAACCAAAAGAAAACTCCGAGACAGTTACAAAAATTAGTTTCATGATAGCAGAAGCTATTGCCAAACGAAGTAAACCCCTATCTGACGGAGAATTTGTCAAGGAGTGTTTGGAGATATTTACATCGGTAGCGTGTCCGGAGCAGAAAGCAGTAGCTAAAAATATAAGCTTGTCACATCAAACCATAGCAAGAAGAATTGATGACATGGCCATAGATATTGAATCATCTTTAAAAACACAATTGAAGAAATGCGTTTTTTACAGTTTCGCTCTCGACGAAAGTACTGATATGTCGGATACGGCGCAGTTGGCAGTTTTCGTGAGAGGAGTGACAGAAGACTATACCGTGGTCGAGGAATTACTTGATTTGCGTCCAATGAAAGATACAACGACAGGAAAAGATATCTACGAAGAAGTAAAGAGTTGCATAGAAAAATATGAACTTCAAATCGAAAACCTTTGCGGCATTACTACAGACGGTGCACCAGCAATGACAGGAAGAGTAAATGGTTTTGTGGCTTTACTGCGGAAGAGCATCAAACACATGTTTATCCAGCATCATTGTATTATTCATCAAGAACAGCTATGTTCAAAAGTTCTTGAACTGAAGCACGTGATGGATAAAGTAGTGCGGACCGTTAATTTCATACGCGCAAGAGGACTCAATCACAGACAGTTCCAAGCTTTTCTATCTGACGTAGGTTCAGATCACGAAGACATAGTGTACTTTAGTCGCGTTCGCTGGCTCAGCAGAGCAACCACACTGAAGCGATTCTATTCGTTGCTTGATGAAATAAAAACTTTTCTTGAAAATAAAGACCAAGAATTTAGTTTTTTAACTGATGAGCAGTGGTTGGCTGATCTGGCTTTCCTGGTAGACATAACTAAATACCTCTCTGATCTTAATCTAAAACTGCAAGGAAAAGATCAACTATGTACGCAGTTATATGAACATGTTCAAGCTTTCACAAAGAAGCTCCTATTATTGGAGAAACAGCTGGAACAAAAGCAGTTGGCTCATTGGGAGACCTTGTCTTCAAGAAACCAAGAGACGTTGGAGTTAGGCAAGTACGCATCATTACTGCAGAGGTTGAGGAATGAGTTTGATGAGAGATTCGCAGACTTCAAATTACAACTGCCCACCATGAAAGTCTTCCAAAATCCCTTTGATGTTGAAGTTGAAAGCGCCAGGCTAAACCTACAGTTGGAATTGATTGAAATACAAAGCAATTCTCTTCTAAAAACCGCATACGATGGTTGTCTTCCGAATGGGTTGGTTGAATTTTACAAAAAGTATGTTGACCAAAAACAATACCCAAACATGACCAAATTAGCTCTTCAACAAATTTCCTTATTTGGTAGTACATATACTTGTGAACAGCTTTTTTCCCGCATGAAACACAACAAATCCAAAACAAGATCATCATTATCAGACATCCATCTTACAGGCATTCTGCGCATAGCCACATCTAAAATATCAGCTGACATAGATGCCCTGAGTAAACAAAAAAAATGTCAGGTATCTCATTAGATTGGTTTTGATTTATTTAAGTGTAAGCATTGTAAAACTAAGGTTTTCTTTTTAATAAATTATCCATATTGCATAATATAAAAAATTCCGTTTTATTTACATGTATTAATATTTTAAAACTCACTTTGCTATTGGGTATTTATTTTGGCCCGCTATGGTTACAAACATGCTTGACCTGGCCCGCCGCAAAATTATNATTAGCTCTTCAACAAATTTCCTTATTTGGTAGTACATATACTTGTGAACAGCTTTTTTCCCGCATGAAAAACAATAAATCCAAAACAAGACCATCATTATCAGACATCCATCTTACAGGCATTCTGCGCATAGCCACATCTAAAATATCAGCTGACATAGATGCCCTGAGTAAACAAAAAAAATGTCAGGTATCTCATTAGATTGGTTTTGATTTATTTAAGTGTAAGCATTGTAAAACTAAGGTTTTCTTTTTAATAAATTATCCATATTGCATAATATAAAAAATTCCGTTTTATTTACATGTATTAATATTTTAAAGCTCACTTTGCTATTGGGTATTTATTTTGGCCCGCTATGGTTACAAACATGCTTGACCTGGCCCGCCGCAAAATTATGTTGGACACCCATGGCCTAGATAATAAAACAAGAGCAATTATCCAACATACTTTTACTAACACCACCTCCAAAGTGAAATGCATGGGAGATTTCGGATGCCTTTTAAATCAGGACGGGAGTCATGCAAGGAGATGGACTTTCACCTTTACTTTTCAACTGCGTACTCGAGAAAATCATCCATGAGTGGCGGGAGGGAATGAGCAGCAAAGGTGTTGAAAATGGGGTCAGACTTGGCTATAGAAATATGAATCTGACAGTTGATTGCTTGGCCTGTGCTGATGACATTGCTATTTTTTCTGATTCTCTAGAGACAGCCGCAGAACAAATCAATGAGCTGAAAACACAAGCGGCTAAGGCGGACTCCAGATCTCCTTCGAGAAAACAGAATTTCTAACAAATATTAAGTCAGCACCGAGAAAGCTAGAGGTAGGAGAAGGGAAAATCAAATGAATGGAGAAATTTAAATACCTTGGAGAGTGGGTAGAGTTCAAGATCTCGGAGAAAGAAGCCTTTACATCACGGATCACGAAAATGGAAACAGCAACCAACTAACCAAAAATGTCTACAATAAGAAATCTACATGTATTAATGCCAAGATACGACATTATTGCACAGTAATACGACCGGAGGCTCTATATACCGCAGAATGCCTTGCTATGAATAGAAAAGGTCTCATCGAGAAATTAGAAATAAAGGAAAAGCAGATCTTAAGGAAAACCCTAGGTCCAATCAAAGAAAATGGTGAATTCGGAAGACGACACAATCATGAACTCTACACACATGTAGAAAAGATCAAAGACACCATTCGTAGGACAATTTTTTTCTATTGCCATATTGCCCATATGAATCCTACAAGGCTGAGCAATAGGATCTTTAATTACTTTTTCAACAAAAAACCAAGGAGGCGTGACTCACCGAGGTAGAGAAAGACTTGCAAGAAGTGGGGATAACACAGGAGGATATCCAGAAACGTATTCCGCTCAAGATGAAACTCCAAGAGCACCGTGGTTTCCAAGAAAAACCGAAACTAAAAACTGGCAAAACATGGACTGAAGCGAGGAAGGAACAGCATAGGATACGAATGAAGGAATACTGGGTGAAAGTTAAAGCCCAGGCGCCAGGGAAAGGAAAAGGAAAGTTGAAATAGCGTGGTCCGTAGATGGCCGATTATAAAAAAAAATGCAAATTATGACTCAAAGAGAATATGAAAAATGATGTGGGTAGAGTGCGATGTATAGCTAGTATTACAGTTGTACACAATTTTTTATATAACAAAAGAGACGTATTCGAGAGGTGAGAAAAACAGCTGTGTTAAAATTATAAGGATATAAATGTAAATATTATACAAATAAGGATAAAATTAAGTATACCAGACGATATAAAAGGTAATGTAAAATTAATTTGTAAAGAAAGATAATTTTTTTTGAAAACCAATTATATAAAGGTTTTGGCAACTGAAAGTCATATAGAAGAGATGTAAGTTAATAGTTATAATGAATTCGCTATTGTAAGAATCTAACACGGATATATAAAAATTGCGAATTTTGAATTTGATTGTAAAAAACATATTGCAGCAATAGTAGGAATTTAACACTTAGGTTGATTTCGATTTGTAACAAATTTATAAAATGTGTTCTAAACTGAGGGGATGTTATGTAACATTGCAATTTTTAGGGTTTATGTTTAACATCAGTCATAGATATTTTAAGTATATATGATTATAGAGTACTTGCTTATGTTGTCACTTTCTTTAATATAATTTCAAAATTACGTTTTATTATATGAGTTAACAATATAATCTTCTGTTATTATAATAGTTTATTGACATAGAGATCATGTGCAAGTATTTTTCATTTGTTTGTAGACGGTATTAATATTTTGTTTATTTTTAATTTTTTCCTAGGGGGTAGTCGGAATGAAATGTTTACTAAACGAAAGTACTAAATAAAATTATCCTGGTTGTTTCTCGTCTCGCCAATGCTGATTGGCGGAGAGATGTGCCATGGTCAGACGACAGCCAATCGGATAGTAGACCACATAAGTAAGGCAGAAGTAAAATATAACTAATTTTTAAGACAATAATTTCCACCACCCCCAACGATGGACGTGTATATGTAAAAAGAAGTTTTGATGTTATAATAATTAAGAATATATGTTAATTTTATTGAAATAATTGCAGTAAGATGTTTTGAAAGTAAGAATTAAATCATTAATGAGAAGGAATATTGATTTACATTGTGTTGGAGAAGATTGATCAATAATTATTTGAATTTGCTGGATAAGAAAAATAGGTCTAATAAAAATATTTTTAAGCTGAGAATTTCTGAATATATGATTTAACTGAAAGGTTACAAACGGCGCCTAATGAGTTTTTTGTGATNAATTTCTGAATATATGATTTAACTGAAAGGTTACAAACGGCGCCTAATGAGTTTTTTGTGATTTATATGAAATGTAACAGCTTCACTAAACGAAATAATATCCATTTAGAAGTATTACTGTAAAAAACAGAGTGAACCAGAATACTCGCCCTCCAATAAAAAGGACGTAATAAGCTCTTCTCATATATGGCATCTGGGCTCAAGGTATATTGAAACTCTCAAACTTAAGTTGCAAGTACTTCGAGAAGTAGTGTAAGTGTGATGGATGATAAAAGGTGCTGCGCAAGGGTTGATGTCTATAACAAAACAGAAAAATAGTTCCTTGTATGCAGTGATAAAATTATCGCGGGAAGAAATCCACTCTGTCACGAGCAGGCACAATGTCGCTATCAAAACTGTGGAAAACTGAACTGCGCGAGTTGTCCAATTCGACAATAAAGCAGGCCCACAGACGGCTGTGAGCGATGGAGGAGGGGGTAAATCCTCTCCCTGGGACCTGAGCACCGACGAGGCCTGGCTTGGCTTCAATATTTTATTTAAAGTTATTTCCTACCAATTTGAAGTGTGTGTGTTACAAATTTGTTGATGCCCAATGTTCGTTGTATCGTTGACAAAAATGATCATGCATAGTTGGATAGAAAATAAGTTTTCTTCGGAGAAACGAATGCAATAATTTCGTAACTTCCGTTAAAACACATGCAAACGTACTAGTTTTGCTATTCACATAAAATACAGAAATGCTTTAAAGTTCGTGGTCTTTGAGCTTCTTTTAAAAATGAGTATAAGGGTTGGAAAAGTTGCACATAAAAATAGCAAAAGGGGCCAACAAAATTATTTGCCCTCGGGCCGCTAGGGCCTGTCGACGGCCCTGTAATACAGCGAACAAGAGAGGGAATAGTAGAAACCTCTGCTATTCCACGATACTTGTCGAAGGAAACAATAGCTACAACTATGGACTTAGAAAAGACCGCACATCTGGAGTCAAGGTAAGTTGAAGAGATAATCAAATANAAACAATAGCTACAACTATGGACTTAGAAAAGACCGCACATCTGGAGTCAAGGTAAGTTGAAGAGATAATCAAATAACTAGAGTCGCTGAGAATGAATGAGGTCTATATATAATTGCCTACGGAAATCGAGCCTACAAAAGTACAAAAAGCTGCAACGCCCTGCGTTAAGCCAGAAAAAAGTAAAAAAAAAAAAGAGGGCTCAACACACGACTGTATTGCTGTGCATGTTACTCCGCATCCGTCTTGCGCCAGAGAAGGGTTCCCTTTTCCACCAACCGCAGCTAAAAGTCCTTCCAACCGACAATATACAGAATGTCGAGCCTACGTGAAGAGCCGGAATATTGCCCCTGTATGTTGTTGAGGTTTATTTGTCGTCTTTTTACTGTGTAATTATAATATTTTTTATATAAGTTATGTGTCTATTTTTGCGAACATATTGTATTTTCATTTTTGCACATATTTCGTTGCATTTATATTAGATTTTTTTATAAACACTGATTTTACATTATTGAATTTTAAATTCGTTTAACAGTTCTTGTGAATAAAGCGAATGTGCAACGACGTTTAAGAAACACAGACTAGAAAGGAGCTAATCCGTCAGCAGAACAGTAGCTTCCGGATTTAGTCAATCAGAAGAAAGCTCCCAGTGGCAGTGTGCTTATTCGTGGTGATATCCACTGAAGAGGGTTAATAGTGAGATGAAAGTTTGCTGCAGTGTTCCAGGGGAAATACGTTTGGTATGTTAAATGTACTTGCTATGCTTTTATTTACAATCGTTCCAATTATTTGACATTAATACTATAGGTAAATGTTTTTTCTATAATACTTTTGATATTATTGTAGTTATTGTACTTTTATTTATGTCCTTAGTAATTATTTCACATCAATATTGTAAAATATTTCAAGAGCTTTACACCCCACGACTTTGTAGCAAATGGGATCGAAGAAACAATAAAAAAATAAATAGAATTAAATAAACGAACACATTTTGTATCACATGCTGGATATCACACTTCCTAAGTTGGAATATCCCGTTGGTTAAAACTTAGAAGACAAAACTACAGTCGTACCTGGAAACTGGTAGCTATGGGACTGTGTGATTCTGAGTATTTAAGATTTTTAATTAAAGCTAGTATTAAAATATACAATGCATTCCATTATTTCAAAGGAAACAACTAAAAACTATTAACAAAAGCACTTTCCAGTAATTTTTTTAAAAATATTTTTGTCTGAATTTCTGGTATTTCAGTTTGTCGATAACGTTCACATTTTCACGGGGTACTAGCTATAAAGATAATATTTTATGAAGAAAAAAATTGTATTAAAGTTTAATATTAGCTGTGTACGAGAGATGTTGTAGTTCTAAGCTTGGCACACCTGAACGGACAGTGTTTCATTTCCAGGCGCGTGTTTTCCCTTACGAAGGACGCTACTGCGGCTTCAGAGTGGCAGAGGATGCCATGGGAGGAGGTGGCATTGTGGCGGAGCCCGGCGGTAAGAGACGTGCATCTCTCCTGAGTTCCTGTCAAGGAGAGCGAGGTGACACACGAGCCTCGGACGATGACGTTCCACTCTCGCCAGCTGTTTCTCCTGGCCATTGTACGTCCACTCGCCGCCTATAGGGTTTCCCCTCATCTCGCCACACCTGTTGAGCTTCCTACCTTCCCGCCCCAGCACTCTGGCGCCAGCCACGTCCCACCCACGTCACACCGTTTGTTATAAAGAACCCAGCGACAAGGGGCGAAGCCTTTCACATTCCTCTCAGTCTTCTCTGTACCTGCCTTCGTCGTCTGACGCAAGGTAGCACTATGCCAGCTCCCGCCTGATCTTGGCGCCATCGTGCGGTGATCACAGTAACTTAGGTTAGATTGAACAATTATGGAAATACGCCATTGTCAACACTTCGTTGTAGTCTCAGAAAACCTACTAGGTCAAATAAAGTAACACATTTAAAAGAATAACTTAGACAAAAAAAACTAACTAAATAGGAATGAACGAGCCTGAGCTAGCTGTTGTCGACAAACATGTGTCACACACACACACACACACACGCACGCACGCGCCCACGCACGCACACGCGCCCACACGCGCACACACAAAATTCGAAGAAAGAATCAAATGAGAGAACAAATTATACAACAATACGACACAACGAATATGTGAAATACATATAATTCAGAGCCGGAATAAAGTCAGATGACACCACAAACAGGACACAACACAACAAGAATTGCTCCAAACACACAAACAAGTATGAAATAATACAAAAACTGTACGAACCAACAAAACACAAACTAACAAAAACTGTACGAACATACACGAACCAACACAATGGCTTGAACAGTTGTACATATGGACGACACGACGAAAAATAGCGAGCTTCCTTCGACGATACCAAACAATCAATTACCCCCTTTACATCAGTCATTCAAACACCACAACCTACCTCAGGTTACTTTACTTTATGTCACAGCCTCTCGCGGGGTAAAGTGAAGGCAGAGACATCTCGCCTATGTCACTATGAGTGAAGCCGTTCGCATTTCTCTATTCCTTCGTGGAACTAATTTCTTCGTCCGGCACAACAGGAAGCTCCATGGCTGCTCCCGCCTGCTCGTGGCGTCATCGCGCGGCGATCGCATTAACAAACGCTATGCCGTGCCACCAGCAAGACGCAGTTCCGGCTTGGAAGCCAAAATAACCTGCATGACAATACCCACGAAAGCCTGTAATCTTCTATAATATTTGTGAGAACAGTATTTTTAGATTTAAAACAATTAATACTTGAACCCAAAATAAAATATTTCGTGCTCTTGTGCAATTCTAAGCAATAAGGCACTATGAAAGGCTATAAGGAGATTTTCATGTAATTTCAAGAAATTCTTTAACTGCGTTGCCACACAATTGGTGAAATAACTCCTAACCCCCCCCCCCTTATCCTATCAGAGTACAATTTTATCAATATAAATACACACAGGGGCGACCGGGGATGGTAGTAACAAGGGGTTAGTTGGAACAGTGGACGTAGTCCGGATAGTACCTAACAGATCGCAGAACTCTGTACATCAAACGACGTGCCAAGAACTTCGTGAGTTTATACAAGAACACCATCACCGTATGACGAAGAATACTTTCGATACATGGAATTATTTGCTTTCAGTAAAGGTAAGTAAATTATTTCCCTCATTTCACTTACTTTCCCATCACTTGTATTATGTAGCAATGAAAATGCAAGCATGCTTTACAAATACCAGGCCCTATATTTGCTTTATTTTAAATGGTACTAGTTACACAGGAATTTTTCGATAATGGTGTGTTGTGGGATTGGTTGTAACATTGATTTTTCATTGTTACAACCTCCCCCAAATTAACAATACTACGCACTTTATAGTGTTTTTTGTTTATTGTTTGTGCTTACATAGGGGAACATGGGTCAAGCCGGGTCGCGAGGCAAGACAGGGTAACCGTTCGATTGTCTGCATTGTGCTAGACGAAGCGATAGAATCTCGAAGAGTAGGTCACGCCGGCTTAGTCTACGTTATGAAACAGTTCACTATAGCATTTCGTATCATGTGGTGGCCATTTTGCTGTTTCTCGCTGTTGTGATCTTATTTTTATTCATTTTGGAAAGGCTACATGTAAGCTACAATGTCAACTATATTAGTTGTGTATTATTTATTAGAGACGTTTCTAAGCTATTTATTTTCGTAATCACGGGAGTGATTAATAAAATTGTTAAGATAATATCACTCATAGATTTCATATACCACTTGGGGCAAGTCGGGGACGTCCCCATCTTGCCCCTTAAAAACATGCATCTTACTTTTAATAAATTGCAGATATTTTTGTCAGATCCAACAACCATGTCTACTGTTTTGTCGTAGCAAAGTAGGGCTTACAAAGTAAACTTGTAAGGGTTTGGTGAAAGGGAGGTCAACGTGAGTAAAGTTAAGATAATTTCACCAAGAATATCTATGTAATGAATTTTTGTTTAAGATGTATCTACAAGCTTTATTGTGTGTTGTCAAAATTGAATATTTTATTAGCTAAATTAAGCGAAAATCTGAGAGTGAACCTACCGGAAATTGAACCCGGATCGCCTTGGTGATAAGCGAGTCCTCTAGCCGCTACGTCACTCTGGGCCCCCACGATTGTTCCAGTAGCGCTGATTGTTCTCGTAAAAATTACCTTCGGCCGAGAGGGACAAATCCTTTTATGTAAGTTTTAGGCATTTTAATATAGACCGTAATCTAGTTAACTGTTATTTTCAGACAAAATGGTACGGAAATATACAAGAAAGACAGAGCAACAGAGTTGGTCCGAAAAGTCGATGCGAAAAGCTATTGAAGAAGTTGTGCAAAAAACTATGGGTTATCGTAAGGCAGCAGCTTCTTTTAACGTTCCACATACAACACTGGAGAGGAAGGTGGCTCTGTTTAGACAAAATCCTCATCAGCAGCTCAAGGTAAGTTTGGGACAGCTTAAGCTTGTGTTTACACTTGAAGAGGAAGAGGAGCTGGTCGGTTACCTTAAAGAAATGGAAGGCAGGTTGTTTGCTCTAAGCACTGCTGATCTAAGAAAACTGGCTTTTCAGTTAGTTGTGAAAAATAACACGAATCCCAAGTTTCATACAGCAAAAAGAGAGGCTAGTTTAGGCTGGCTAACTGGTTTTATGAAGCGACATCCAGACTTGTATCTTCGAAAGCCGGAAGCTACTTCCACAGCGAGAGCAAATTTTTTGAACTACTAGGGCAGCTGTGTGACAAATACAAGTTTACTCCAGACCGAGTGTATAATTGTGATGAAACAAGTGTGTCCTCAGTGGCGAAGTCAAAATCGAAAATAATAACTGCGAAAGAGAGGAAACAGGTTGGGGCTCTAACATCCGCAGAGAGAGAGCAAACAGTAACTGTCGAACTTTGTATTGGTGCATCAGGAACTGACATGCCACCGATAATGATTTTTTCTCGGCAGAGGACAGACAACGAATTGATTGATGGTTCTGCACCCGGAACTTGGGCGGAATGTCATCCTTCAGGTTGGATGCAGTCTGAAATATTTGTCCGATGGTTCAAACAGTTTGTGCAGTTTACNGGTTTGTGCAGTTTATGCACGCCTCCAAAGACAACCCTGTTCGCCTTCTACTCGTTGGTCATGCTACGTAATCAAAAAATATTGAGCTTATTGGTATGGCAAGATAAAACGGGGTTATCTTGCTCTGTTTCCCGCCACACTGCACCCATCGCCTCCAGCCACTGGATGTAACATTCATGAAGCCACTCAGCACCTATTATGAAGTTGAGGTTACCAACTGGTTGCGATCGAATCCAGGGCGTGTTGTCACCATGTAACAGATCGCCAAATTGTTTGGTAATGCATTTTAACAAGCAGCCACTATGGCAACAGCCATAAATGGATTTAAAGCCACAGGCATATGGCTAATAGACCCTGAGATCTTTCAGGATAGTGATTATTTGCCTTCCAAAGGTACTGACAGACCATCGAAGTCGCGCTATTGAGTGTGTTCGTTTAACGTATGTGTGCACGCCGGGAGAACTGTGCCACGTGTTATGATTGGTCCCGTTCAAACTTACTAACCAAGCAAAACCTAAGAAAAGGCGCCACAGAGTTCACTAATGCCAAGCCAGAACGATTGCAGACACGACAGAATAATGGTGCGAAGAAGCCACAAAACTGCTGGAGTATCAAAACATCAGATTAAGAATGACTGCAGCAAGTCGACGGGGCATTCACACAAGACGCCCGGCAACAGCGAAGATGCTTATCCAAGAGCATTTCAGGGAAGTAACACAAAAACCTAAACAGTCCACCTCCAAAGCTCTAAGGGAACCAATCGGAGCAAAGTTCGTCAACGGTCACATGGTGGGGCAAGAAGTGTGAAATAGACGTCACCGACCAGGACCGTCGTCGTCTACTATGAACATCAGACCAGACAGCGGCTGTTCCTTGGGCTGCTTCCGTCAGAGGGTCCGGGTGCGAGGCTGGGTTAAGTACCCTTCCTTTATATGTGATCCTCCTTCCAAACTAACAACCTTTCTTAAGTCCTTCCCTCTCTCTTCCGTTGGACTTAACTTTTATTGAATAGCATTGTATACGCTTCTAATTTTAGATCAAGTAAAGACTTTATTAATCATTTCTACGATCTTTTAAATTATCTGAGCTTATCCTGTTTTCCTTAATATTAACCTTTCCTAAGAGTGTTATGAGCGACCAAGGCTCATAACAAATGGTGGAGGCGCCTTAAGAGCCCTGCAAATCGACTAGCAAGCGAGTCAAACCCACCTGCTATATCCCCCCACACATCCACCCTCTTGGGATCACTCATTTATTAACATTTTCTGCAGTATACTTCCTGCACTAACCATTAGTTGGGTTCATTAATTGCATGTGCTTGGTGATAAATTGCTTATTCTGCTTGATTATCATATTTGGGGAAGGCGTGTCTTACATACACAATGAAACATGGTAACACCTTATTAAATGGCTAGTTCTCCGAAAAAGCAATATCCGTTAAAACGATTTTTGGACGTAGTAACAGCTAACCCGAGAGCGAGGGATATGGAGGCAAACGTGAATAGTAATACACAACCGGAACTTATACACGGCAGTAATAGGCCCTGTACAAGATCGTACTTTCAGAGTTTACAGTCCACACAACCAGATAACCAAGGGTTTCTAGGGGCTACGGATCCTGACGGATACGAAATACCTTGTCAACGTATAGGCGAAAATAGTTATCAGAATATAGACACACAGTGCCTACCAGCCCAGTCTCAATCCACACAACCTAACGATACAGGTACGTCGAATACTCAACCGCTTACAAAAATTGAGGAAATACCGAAATTTAACATCGTAGTACAACAACCGGTGCCGGTAGAGAAATGTCATGGTACACCGGAGGAAGACATTTCGGAATTCTTAAAGCAATTTGAAACAGGGGCCGACATCAACCAGTGGGATGAGGAAACCAAAATTAAACGACTACAAATATATCTCTTAGACACACCCAAAAAAGTATGAGAAAATATTGTATTAAAAAAAAAAAGCCACTCTTACTTTTATGGGAAAGAGTTACGCGTCAACTGACCAGTTTTTTTTCGACTGAAGCAACCATCGCTAAAAATAAAAGAAATTCTACGAAAAGTGACAGGAGCCTCATGAATCCGCAACCGTACCGGTACGGGAAATCATTTTTCTCGCCAATAAGGTTAAAAACAACATGCCAGAGGAGGAAATTATAGAAATTCTCTGGAATTCCTTAGCACCAACGTAAGTCAATAAATTGATAGTCATGAACAATACAACACTGCCAGAAATGATCTGCAATGTCAGGCATATAGAGGCGTGTGTTCACAAATATAGACAAAATCTACAAAACATACGCACAACTCTAACAATTTCATGGCAACTCGGATGAAGGAGCTGAAGGAAGAAATTAGTAAACTATCAGTGTCCCGAGATAACACTAGGGTAGACGAAAAACCCTGTGCCCAACAAAACAAAGTTCAACTAGAATGGCAAACACGAGAAGCAAATTTCAGAAAACCCAGATGTTTTCATACATACAGCACGCCCGCGATGAACGTGCCTTTCATGTTTCAAGTTCCACAGCTCAGCACCGTCATACCTATACTATTGCCCCCAACCACTCATGAATCGACCTTATCCTACGCTTCACGCAAAAACATTTAACAATTAAAAAATTCAGGATGAAGTTTTCCCCTATACACCCTGCACACTTCAACCCAAACAAGGGGACAAGCAAAGGCACACATATGCGCACATGATGAGTTAATTTTGCAAGCCTAGTACATGTTTTTCGGTCAGACCACAACAGATGCCACAACGGACACCGATAGGTAACTGGTATGCAAGCCGGGCTACCAGACCACGACAACTGTGTACAATAGAATTTCAAAGAAGGCGATATTCGCCACAGTATCAAACTAACAGCCGAAAGCAGGTACCATATGTAGTTATATTCTGTACCATATAAGAAGGCCACTTTTTGACAGCTTGGCGAAAGTAGCGCCACTATTTACATATGACTACGTATCCTTCCGCCATCAGCTGGTCCGTCACGTCGGGGCTGTATTTTTTATCAACACGCTGTCAGCTAATCCACTTCTCATTGTACTGTAATGCTAAACAAATTTTAAGATATTTTAAGACTGACATCTGTCTAAAAATATAAGTAGGTTATAAAAGTAAAAATATAAAATGTTGCAAATAATTAGATATTTTATAACTCTTTTTTAATTTGTCCGAAATAGTGAATTTGGGTTAAAATTTGCGAGACGGTCTGTTGTATCTATTATTACACTTTGGACGTTATAGCTAATATATTCGAGTTGGAAATATGTGACGTGGAATAACGTTAGAATTGCTTAAAAACTATTCCCGCGTGTCTACGGAATCAAGGAGGTGGGTTTCGAGGGAACAATATGGCATATAATTTACGTAGACGAATGATTACCGGCCGAATATAAATGACTTGTACTCCAAATCGTTGTACATGAAATATATGTTACTTTAAAAATTATGCAGAGCTCGTGGAAAAATATAACTATTGGCATATGTTTGTAAATTCGTTATATATCGCGCAGGAAAGAGGTTTATTTCTGGCTGGTAATAGCTCGCAAAATATCCGATAGATAGCGCGCAGCAAGTCACTGCGAAGTTTTGAGTAACACTTTATGGTCAACAGATAGAGTATTTCTTAAAGTTGATAATTCTTATGTTACGGGCTGGAAATATATTACAAATTCGTGTCGTTTCGTCAAATTATTAGAAAAAATAATTCAACAATTTTATGCAATATTTTTGTATGCTTTTGGAATTAATATCATGGACGTGTTGAAAGCAAGGTTGGAGATGATACGACGTGAAACTGCTTTCTGAAGTTAGCAAAACTTCAGAAAACTTTTCCACGTCGTATCGTTCTATTGTACATTTCATTTTGATCACCTAAACATAACTACATTATCACGAAGTTTAGTTTTTAACACTAACAACCATTGTTTTGTGACCTTGTAAAATAAAATGTATTAATAAATGCAAGAACTCTTTCTTATCCGCGTATTTTCTGCTTTTCTGTTGTGCATCGGCAGTGCACTCAGATAGCCAACGTAATTTTAACTTTTGTTCTTTCGTGCATCAGCTGATACAGGATTTTGTAAATGGCGCTTTGTTTGTTTCGTATACATCAAGTTGCCACTCACTGACTGTCAGAAAGTGGCCTTCTTATACGGTATGGACCATAACAAAAGAAAAGAGACGTTTACAAAACGGACGGTAAACCGCCTCCGTACCCCCCTCATAATGTTCCAAATCGGGAACTACATAACAGAAGACAAAATAATCCGCAGCACATAGAAAATGTAGCACAACAAGGTCCAGCGCAGAATGTAGTACGGCAAAATCCAGCGGTAAAATACGGGCCGCAGAACGAATTCGCACATACCTGCGCGTTATGTTTCTACGAGGGACATCGTTCTGCCATATGCCCAACACTTCCCAAGAAAGGTATAGAGCGGCAAACTAACATGCGCGGTAGGTTTCAATGTTTTCAACGGAAAACATGCAGTTACTAAACCACACAGTCCACGCATTGTAGGTAAGTAGGCATACAAAAAAACACAGCAAATTTAAAGAACATAATATACCGACGTTGAGTGTGAAAGACTTCCACACAGCAACACAACAGACCAACTACAAGGAGAAAAAGCCAGTCCCCATAACGATCATGAAAATCACAAAGAATGTAGGCACCACACCGAAAATCATCATTAACATGAAAGACAACGCGTTTTTAACTTTAATTGATACGGGATGTTTCAAGTCATGCATAGCCGCAACCATGGTAGGAAGTCACAAATTAAAACCACTCTCACAACCCTTTAAAATAATGGCAGCGATGGACGAACTACCATCCCCTCAGCACTATATAAATCTAACATTCCAAATTGAAGGGCACACATACAAACCTGAGTTTCTAGTCATTGAAAACCTTCAAGCTGACGCCATAATTGGGTGTGACTTTTTTGGAAACACCGTTTAATCCCAGATTTGTATGCGAAAGTCGCAACACTTAGACATATGCATGATAAAATCATTTCAGTGCCGTTTATTGATCTGGACGAAGATAATAGTGTTTTATTTTTCAACACAATCGAACAAATGCAAAATTTAGAGCCTGACGACCACCAACTACCGTATAAAAAAATTAATCCAGCTTTACACCCAGAGGAAAAAGAGAAAATTCAAATGCTATTACAGAAATATAAAGACAGATTCCCGTTTAAGATTACATAATTAACTGAAACACGAAAATATCACATCCAAATTGATTTAACAACCACCAAACCTGTACATTGCAAACCGTACAGAATAGCTTCTTCAAGGAGAGAAGCTATTCAAATACAAATCCAAGATATGTTAGATGCTAACATAATCGAAAAATCAAGTCCTTATGCCGCTCCGTGTCTAGTCGTACCGAAAAAGGACGGGACAATACGGATGGTAACTGATTTCAGGAGACTTAATAATTTCATTGCAGACCAAAATTATCCACTGCCACGAACGGGCGATATTTTGCAAATCCTCCAAAATACGACGTATATTACTAGTTTAGATACGTTTTCCGGATTTTATGCGATTCCCATTAAGCCAGAAGATCGGTATAAATTGGCGTTTGCTATAGAGCAGATAGGATTGTTTCAACACCGTAGATTACCAATGCGATTGAAAAGCATCCCAAAGTTTTTTCAGGAATTTGTCGACACACTATTAGGGGACCTCAGATGGCAGTCAGTAATAAGTTACGCGGACGATATATTTGTAATAGGAAATTATTTTCATGAACAATTTCGTAATCTTGAAAAACTACTTGTACGCATGAGAGAATTTGGGATAAAACTTAATCCAAGAAAATGTAAATTTGCATCCCAGGGAAATAAAAATACTAGGGCATCAACTGACGCCTAAGAGTCTACCATCAGATTTAGAGAAAATTCAGATAATAGTTAACACTCCACCACCCATAAACGTAAAACAATTACGATCCTTTCTGGGGTTCACTTCTTACTTACGAAAATTTATTAGTGACTACTCGAAAATTGCGCAGCGTCTAACATAAATAACAAAAAAGACATACAATTCTACTGGGATATTCCACAACAGTCCGCGTTTTTACAATTGAAGAAAGCTATAACTTCACATCTGGTTCTAGCACCCTTTATAGATAACAGAAAAACAATCTTAGTTTATGATGCGTCCAAATCAGCTGTTGGCGGAGCACTCTTACAGGAAGACCACCAGGGCCGACGGTTTGTTATAGCTCACGCGTCAAACTCACTGGCACAGAACGAGAGAAGTTGGTCGACGACAGAAAGCGAACTAGGAGCGGTTAAATATTTTTGTACTTACTTTCGGCAGTATTTATACGGGAGAAAATTTATAGTCCAAACAGATCACGCATCACTTAGATATTTCACATCTATGGCTGAGCACAACAACCGTATCCAGAAATTTGCAACTGCATTAAGCGACTTTTCATTTGAAACAAAAATTGTTAAGGGACGAAATAATATCATAGCTGATTATTTATCTCGTGTACCAAAAACTGACATCGAAAACGTATACCAGAAAAGAATAAATAATATCAGTTATACATTACTTAATATTCCCCCACATGTAAATAATAATTTTGAGGCCCTATCAATAGTGATATTTTTTTAGCAAAGAAAAAACTGAAGAGTTCAAGAGTACAATCGTGAGGTTTATCTTCCAAAATTGTGAAGAATATAGACATATTTGGTATATCGCGGGAAATAGAGCGGATAATATATCTAAGATAAAATTTCAAAACGAACTGCATAATCTCCCAGTTCAATTAATACTACACACAGTATCAACTTACTATCAAATCAACATTCATATAGTGTCAGAGGAAAATGCTCAAAGTAAATCTGTTCAGTGTGATAGGCCCGTCGCTATGTTGAGTTGTATACAAAGTCCATTCATGATGAAGTACACTTTACCCCAGTGATTACAAATGTGACTGAATCACTTGAACCAGAAAGCGAACTTTTTTTATTCCCACTTCAGCATATTCCGACAAACACGTCACCATTTTAGGCAGAGTATGACAAGGACCCATTTATTTTACAATTAAAACAAGCTCTTACACAACCCGATAGTGTTTCACCAGCAATTCGTCGTTTATCTAGCAGGTAAGGGGTAACTGCTAACAAGGAAATATATTATAAATTACATATGCCAACAGGCGAACATCATCTAACAGTGGTACAACAACATTATGTGCCAGAAATTATGATGTCCCATCAAGACGAGTTAGTCGGAGGCAGACATTTTGGTTTTCCTATGACTATAGATAAAATAAAACAGGCGTATACTTGGGAAACAATACAAAAAGATGTCAAGGAATATATTAAAACGTGTGAGACTTACCAACATGCTAAACGAGCTAATACTAAACAATCAGGAGAGTTGCAGCCCATTCCGCCTCCTATATTTTTTATGTGGTCAATCGATGCCACAGAACCCCTTCCGACCACGAAAGCTGGTAATAAGTACATTTTAGTTATGACCGAAAATGCTACATGCTATGTAATGGCTACACCAGTCAAAAGCATAGATGCAAAGACGTGCGCACAATGTATTAAAACAATAGTACTTAGATTTGGCTGCCCAAAATTTTTATTATCTGATCGTGGCACATCATTCCAAAATGAAGTAATTTCACAATTGTTAGACGAATTAAAAATCAAAAAACTGTGCACTACGACTTATAATCCGCAGGCTAATGGTTTAACTGAGGCCATGAATAAGATAATTGTCCAACAGCTAACAATGTACGCAGAGTCCGACAAACGGAATTGGGACAAATATTTAGAATTTATTATCTTCAACTATAACACTACCGTTAATACAACAACGGGGTTCACACCGTTTTATCTCATCCACGGAGTTAATGCAAGCTAACCTTCACACGTAGTTCTTAACAAACCAGACGTAAGAACCGCCAACTGAGTACAGGACTGTCGTCGTCTACTATGAACATCAGACCAGACAGCGGCTGTTCCTTGGGCTGCTTCCGTCAGAGGGTCCGGGTGCGAGGCTGGGGTAAGTACCCTTCCTTTATATGTGATCCTACTTCCAAACTAACAACCTTCCTTAAGTCCTTCACTCTCTCTAGCGTTGAACTTAACTTTAATTGAATATCATTGTACATGTTTCTAATTTTAGATCAAGTAAAGACTTTCTTAATAATTTCTATAATCCCTTTAATTATCTGAGCTTATACTGTTTTCCTTAATCTTAACCACGCATGCACCGTTTGGTGCATGCGTGCATGGGCTTCACCGAACTGTAAGTGTTGAACATTTATAACACTATTCCGAGTCGTTAACACGATAGTGCAGCCATTGCTGAACAATTCCCTCAAAACGAGTGTAGTACTACTCCGCTCATGTGCGTCCCCTCGCAGTGCGGTTAACGAGGTGGACTGCACAGGTCGTGGTTTCTTTGAACGATTTCTGCCATACAAGCATATCATGACATTCGATATCATTAAATGTTTCCGTGACGACCGTCATTGCTGGCGCCCTGTCAGGAGACAGTGACACCATTGCCATGGACCTCAGTGGCTCCATTGTAGAACCTGCCCCAATCCCGAAGTCAGGTCGGCCCACAGCACGATTCGGATCGCAAGAACATATTGTTCACATTGTCTCTGAAGTAAACAGCACATCTAGCTCCTCTGATGACGAGCCTCTACCCCCTTCGAAGCGTGACTCGCATCAGGCATATAGTAAAACCGGGCCGAAGGCAGTCATGACGAAACACCTCTTTCGTACCATTCATTCTGATGCCAGCGGGGGATTTTCGTCCAGTGCCCGTGATATAGTAAGTAAAGACGGTAACAAATCTCGGGACTCCCGGCTCTACTCAAGTCAACTAACTCCTAAGCCATCGAAATCACAAAGCAGTCCCCATTCGCGAAAAAAGCAGCACGCGAAGAGTCACTCTGACGAAGCTTTAACATGCCCAGAGGGTGAAGGTGCCCCGCTCCCGTCCCATTCGGACGAGGGTTCAATCGCTCCCGATTCGAGTTTATTCACCCCCCTCAGAAAAGCAGACTCCGAACCGCGCCTGTCACAAGCATCCATTGCTCCACCAGTAACTATCGACCATCATGTTTACCTTTTTACAGATGCTGTTTTAGCAGCAGCGCAGGAGGCGATACCGCTCCACCCTGCCGCCCGCCACCTTTCCACCTGATCTCCGCCGCGTGGTCCAGTGGCGCAACCCTGCTCGCTGGCGGTGGCAACACACCCGGGCTTCCAGCGGAGCGTGAGGTGTTTTGCACCATCTGTGCCCTCTGTCAGTCTGCAACAACAGCTGGGGACTAATGTGAAAATGGATATATCAATGATGAACAGTGTGTCTAACACACATCATGTATGTGTACAGCTTGTAAAAGGTACAGTTGAATGCTCGATGTTGTCCTCGTACTTCCGGTTCGGGGAAGACGCTCGGGTACACCTTGACAGATGGGAGGTGATTGCAGAAACTTTACGATACAAACCACTAGTAATGTGCGAGGATGCAAATGCTAAATCCGAGTTGTGGCAATCTCCTGTAACTGACGAAGCCGGCAAGCATGTCAGCCAGTTTTTACTAACGAATGACTTGAATGTCATTAATAAAGTGGGAAAATTACCTACTTTTGTTTCTCAGGAACATGACACACAGTCTTATTTAGACATAACAGTTGTGAACACAAAGGCCAGAAACTATGTGAGAAAGTGAACCGTGACGGACGAAAGTTCAAGCGATCACAGACTCATTATATTTGAGATCCACGGTGACAAAAGAAATACCTCTCCACTCGGAGAGTGTCAGGTAAGGTATGTGCACAATATGGTGGATTGGGCTGCCTTTGACCACGCCCTGATGAGGCTAGAAGAAAGTTCTTCATTGAAGAGTACAAATATTGAAGAAAGGGTACAAGCCATCACAGACCTTATCAAGGGTACATGTGAAGAGCAACTGCGGAAGACCACGCCCGGCCTCCCCAACCTTTCATGGCGGGATAAAGAACTGGAAGAAGAACGGAGAGATCTTCGCAGTGCAAGGAGAAGGCTTCATAGACTTCGGGGCGAGGAGCGAGAACTTTTCTCCCAGGTCCACAAGACCAAGAAGCAGGCCGCCTTCAGCGGGGTGCGGAAAAAGAAAGCCCGATCATGGGAAGAGCTTGTAACCCGTGTTGGGAATGAAGACCCTTTCAGCATTGTATACAAGCCAGCTGCAAACAAGGTTAAGAGGAACTCCTCATCGCCGTGCATGCGAGAAAATAGAATTTTGCTGACTATCAGCATAGATCAGGGGTGGCCAACCGGTCGATCGCGGCAATTAGTCCAGTCGATCGTGGCAAGGCAAAAAATATAAATTCGTAAATCAGATTGCACAACGTAATCTCCAACTGCTGCGCGCATCATCTTGAATCATATTACGCGTTTGGTCGTTTCCTATATATGTCATGCCACAAGCATGTTATAACATGTCTTAGCATAAAGGTAGCTTATTTTGGTTGAAGTGAACGTTTACTTATATTTTATCTATGAATTATAATATTTCATTTGTAATTAATACGAATAAGAACTGCGATAAAACGGGTGGGTTGGTAATGCCTAGTAAGAAATAGTTACAATGAAAATATTTTCACACCGAGTGCGCATGAAAGCGGTGCGTTTTCCCTTTGATGTAATATCCTGGATTCGGTTAAGCTTTGTTTCCATAAGGCGGAAAAATATCCTGGAAGTAGAATTTCAGCAGGGCTTCAGGAAAGTTGGAAGTAATCGTGACTGGACTATATACTCGTATTTCATTTCTTATGCAGACGTATGAGGCAACAGGCAATCAGAGCAGGGTGGAAAATTATCAAAGAAGTTTATTCAGTTGTAAAAATGGAGGAACTTAAGAACACAACAATCTGATGTGAACGGTGAGTTATCTATTTATCAAGGCTGTTCCTGTGTCACAGCCCCAGGATAAGAGGCATCTTCCCCAGTCTGAATAGGGGAAGTGTGAGCTTGAGCACACCATGTGTCTTCTCGGGAGTACCCCGGGCATATTACGTTGTCACGGGTCCTAGTCACGTGCACGGATCTATCACGACCCTGAGTGTCGTTTGCTACGGCACCGATAGCTGGCGCCTAGGATTGCGTTTTACGTTTTCCAGCTAACCCAGTCAAGTATGCTAGGCCCAGAAATCGGCTGTAACATAAGTACATATTCAGTTTTGAATCAATTTCACACATGGTTTCTGGTCGCGTACAACGTTATAATGTTTTGTTCTATGCTCTGTGCTATGTTTTTTTTTTTTTACTGTGAACCCACCATTTAGCAACTTTTACATGTAACGAAATACATGTAAAACCTGTGCAAGATGGCAGACTCACACTAGATCTCATGCGAGAATATTTCGTGCAAGGCAGGCCTCGGATCAGGAGATAGAGCATGTCCTATTTTCAGGAGAGTTTTGCACAAAATGAACGATTCTAATGGACAAAATAGTTCTCTACTCATCACGTGAACCACCTATTTAAAGGTTGTTCACGATAAAGCGAGTACTTTTGAAACTAACCTTTGAAAAATATCACTGCTACAACCAGCTTATATTTTAACGTGCACTATAAGTGACATGCGCACAGTAAAGATGATAAAGAGGGAGGGAAAGTAGTTCCATGTTTTAATGTTGAAATAAAAGTGCTAAGTAAACATTTGTGAAAACTAAAATGGTTTATTTCGCTTTCCATTTTTTTTATGCATCCAAGTGTAAGCATAAGTAGATTTGAAATATATTAATTTTTCTATTAATTTCACTGTTTTATTTGATCGACGCATGAATAAAATAATCAGGTCCACGATAACGTTAATTGTACATGTGGCGGAAGAATACGCAATGATTATAAATGTAGATCTAAAGCAGGGCTTTCAAAAGTGCTCAGTTTACCGTGAACAGCGCATATCTGAGAGCTATGAAAAGAGCAGAGAATATAGATGTGCGAAGAGGAATCAGGAGAGAAATCTCCATTATAAAGAACTCTTGAAAATTTTGTTTTGGAGGCGAAGTGGAGATCAGACATTGTTGTGAGAATGTTTACGAGTATAAGAAATATCCTGTTCAAGAAGCATGTGTTCATGTTTAATTATTAAAATTATGGCTAACTAACATCATTCCAGGCTATCAAATTCACCATGCAATAAGGTATTTTGCTGCAAATTTGATACGTGAACTCGTTTCTCATGGGTTTCTCACAACCTTAGAATCTGTCATTTTTCTACTCTATTTTGTTCATTCCATTATGGTACGAATATTTACAAGATTTTCAAGAGACTGTAACGATGTTTTATACTTCCAAAACTACTTTACACCCTACTGTTCCCTACCGTTTCATTTCCAAACTACATTTATTTAATACCAGTGTTGAATAAAAATAATGTCCGTGTTCCCGTATTTTATTATAAATACATACGAATTATTCTGTACTGTTACATATATACACGAATATTAGGCAATTAATTGAAATATGTACCCAAATGACTTCTGTGGAAAATCTGTGATTTATACTCTTTCTGCGAACAGGAATAGCGGACTTCGGCGGTATTTTCCAGAAGCCAGTTGGTTCGCATTTTTCATATCACTAAATTCTTGGATATTTTCAGATGGCGCCCCGTGGTAGTGTGTTGGACGGTTAAGTTAGAAAAAACAATGTTTTATCGAGCCATAAGTGTGGGAACTGGACAGATCGGTAAGAAACGGAATTGTTTGCGACACTTGTGATCGGTGGTGCCATTATAATAATTGCAGCGACGTGACGTGGGTGACGCAGAAATGCCGTCATCGGAATGGTCTTGCGATACATGCCAAACAAGTGGTAATAACGGAGACGAAGAAGAGCGATATAACGAAACTCCAGCGCATACTTCTAACCTCAGTGGTGATACACGCAGAGACGTCGTATTTAAACAGCGGCTACACGTAACTGCATATTTACGTGAAGTAATCAGCATTCTGCAGGAGAAAATTAACTCAACTCGTGTAACCACCAGCATTAATAGCGACAGGCACAGGTGCGGTATCCTGGAATATCAAGTTCCCAGTAAGTGTGACTCTAAACGACCTACAGTTTAGAAGAAACCGGTATTGGGGGGAATAAAGTACACGTAAAATAACCTTTATTTCCCGATAGTCCCGGTCCGTGGACTTGCTGGTGAAATTAGTCGTTAAACTCTTTCCCAAGCAGACCAGTTATAGGACTTGAGAGACACGGAGTATAGTGAGCTGCAGTTACAAAAGACTGCTATGTCGATTGTAGACTAATAATGCTCTAGTTCTGATGGGTGAAACTATAACTTAAGTCATTACGAAAGTTCACTTGTTATCAACGACTTAAAAAAACCAAGTTGACTTCTGCAAATTTAGTTGTGGGTATTCCGTAACGGAACCAGCTGCCAATGTGGCCATGCGTAAATGACGAAGTTCGAAAAACATACCTCAAAATTAAAAACCTTTTTAAGCATTTTGCAAATACTGCAATGGTTGGTATATGAGATGATGTGAGGAAATAGGCATATTGTACAAGGCATGGCAGACACTTAGGCAATGCTGGCAAAACATTAGAAAGCAAAAATTTCAAATTATTATAGTCATTGTAAAAAAAAAGTGTACCAATACCTCTGCGATTTAATGTTAGTCAGTGTGAACCAAAAAACCAGTTTAGGAAGCTCCTCAAGGTTTATCGTCCTTATATCATTATTATAAATCATCAAATCTAAGACCCAGTGTTAATTTGAACCATTATAGAGCTTATAATGGTAACACGCCAAAATTTGTTAAAATGTCTAGTGTTTTACGCCAGAATATCATAGGATTACAGAAAAAGTCAAGTAACAGAAGAGCTTTAAATATTTAATGATAGATTCCAAAATAATATTATTACTTTAGGCCTAACAGAGCATCATCTCAGATCTATGGAAATAAATCACGTAAATATTTAAGGTCACAACCATAGTGCATCAAGTTGTTATACTGAAAATAAAATGGGTGGCGTATGTATATAGACTATAAATTACATAATTGCCGTTACTGTCTGTTTAGCAATCTTTTATACTGAAAAATATTTCGAATAATGTGCTTGTAAAATTGATAATGGATATCAAAAAATAATATTTGTTTCTGTATACAGTATAGATCAGGTAATATTCATTTTATTAGAAAACCAGAAAGTGTTCTCTTTCATGTGAATAATGGCTCTGACAAAATAATATTCTGTGAATAATTTAATATTAATTTTTAACTAAACAGTTTTGAGAGTTAAATCTAACAAATATGCGAAATACCTTTACAGAAGGAAACTTTCCCAACTTCAGTAGGCAAACACTGCACCAAAGATTGATAATATTTTTATTATTGAAAGTATTGAAGATAAAACTAGAACATGTGCTCTAGTAAATGGCTTATCGGATCACGATCGTCAAATTATATCATTGCAGGCGTGCTGTGCAAAGTAGAATGAGAAAAAAGTGAGACATGTCTCATGAAATTATTAGTTTATTTAAGCAATGTTTGTTGTCACGAGACTGGAAACTGGTTATTGAAATCAATTTAAATAATAAGTTCAATTAAAGTCATTATACTTTTCTTTGACTTTTTGATGAGTTTTTTTCTGAAAAAGTTGTTGATTTAACAAATAATATTAACAAAACTTGGCACGTATAACGTATATGGGTTTCTTGTAAAAAAAAAGTAGTTTAAGATGTGTCGAGATAGTAGTGATATTAATCTCTTAAGTTATTACAAAATATAATGTAAACTTTTAAGTAGAGATACTGCCCATACCAAAATTACGGAAATTGACAAACAAATACAGGTATCCAAAAATAAGGTGAAAACAACTTAGAATGTTATTTAAAGGAACTACGAAAAACACCTCACAGTAATAACAGTACGGTAACTTAGAAATATTGCAACTAGAAAACCTGGACATCAAAAAAAGGGCAGATCAGTTTAATAAATATTTTATTTCAGTTTTAGATTTATTCTTAGTGACTGGATCATCCGATAAAACAGACGACTATCTTCTTCAAATTAAAACGGGTGATTTGCCAAATACTCATTACACTCTTACTACACGGCAGGAAATAGAAGACATTGTAAAGTTTCTTAAACCCAAACCGTTACCTGGCTTTGATGGCATTTCTAGCATAATAGTTCAGAAAAGTGCAGACTTAATAAGCTACCATTTGAGTGATATATGCGATAGTATGATAGTTACTGTTGTATTTCATAAAAAACTAAAGACTGCTATTATAAAACCAATATTTAAAAATGATGATAGATAATTGCAGGCCTATTTCACATGTTTCAAAGATTCTCGAAAAATTAATGTACGGAAGAATAAACACTTTGAATTTCATAATAATATTTTCACTCTCGCTATTTCAATTTAGAAATGGCGTGTCTACTGTAAATGCCACATATCACCCCACAACAAATATATTATAAATACTAGATAACATTTAATACCGTAAAACGGGTTGAATAGGGACACATAGGTAAATAGGGACAAAATATTTGGAATCTTTTTTAATGTATTGCCACACTTTAAACAAAAGATATCGAATCAGTAATTTCCGGCAGCTCGGCAGAAACTCTGATTTCTTGTATTTGGAATGAAAAATTTGGAACTATATAAAATTTTTCGAAAATATTTGTTTCTATTTACTTGTGTTCTTATTGACCCCATTCTAAGAATCTTTTTACAAGCTACTTATGGCTTATCATTGCGTCAACCATGAAATGTTAAATTCTAAAATTACATTATACGGAAAAAAATTCAATTTTATTTCAGTTATAAATTCTACTATCTAATCGAAAACAAAAAGTATTAATACACGAATTTGGGTCGACTGCTGTTTCTGGTATACCTAAATGACTTACCAGCTTACTTGGGTGCTGATTCCAAAACATTCCCGTATGCATATGATACAAGTATACTTATAAATGCAAAATCACAAATAGAGCTTGGAACGAAGTCAAAATTTTCAGTTAACTAATATAATGGTTCTCAATGAACAATTGGGTGTTAAACTGTGATAAAACTAAATGTATAAGGTTCACTCGAAAAATAAAGAAATTGCTTACATTCTTAACAAGCATGGTGAGTGATCATTACATACAGAATGTCACTTCAATAACTTTTATTTGACTGGAAACTGGCATCAAATAAAATCAGAAAACACATTACATATTATTTATTAAAAAAACTGTGCAGCCTGTTATTCTTTTAAGATAACTCTCCCAAGTAACTTCTAAAGATACTTTGAAATAAGTGTTATGGTTATTTTCATACCATTATAACTAACGGCATATTTTGGGGAGATTCAACTAACGCAAATAAAGTATTCCTTCTTCAAAAGAAGGCAATAAGAATCATAAGCAACAAAAAACCTAGAGAATTTAGAAGGTAAATATTCAAAGATGAAGAGGTTCTCGCTCTAGCGGGACAATTTATCTACAAAAACCCTCTCATATATTACAGACAATACTTAGTTGTTTCAAATGAATCGTGAGTTATATAATTATAAAACCAAGAATTATGTTAACATTCAATTACCTTCAATATCACAAATGGTTTCAAAAAGGGGTTAGTTTTCAAAATTAGGTACAGTTTTTAATTCATTGTCCACACAATATAAATAATTGCGTTCTTCTTAACAAAGAAAATTTAAGGCTCAAATAAACAAAATCTCACTTAAGCACGTTTGTATACGATTGATGAATATAAAATAAATTTGATCTTTTAATCTTGATGAGCAAGATTCCAAACATAAGAGATGATAATATAGTGTTACGCATTGCCCTGCCCTTCCCGCACCGCTCCCACCAGTCGCGTGCCGAGCATTGTAGGTGTCGTACGTACCGTTTGTCGTTCCGCCATTTTGTTTACCGTTGCGTTGCTTGTACATCTCGTCAGTACATATTTTGTGGATTTTAAGTCATAGCTTCAACATTGAAGAAAAACCATGTGACATTAACTATTTCTCAGAAATGCGAGATTTTAGATTAAATAAAAGAAGGCGTTTATTTAAGTTCTCTTGAGCAGCAATATAACGTTGGAAAGTCTGCAGTTTTTTATATCAAGAGCAAGGAAGAGAAGATACGATCGTATGTTATGAGAACGGGAAAGGGCCCAGGTAGTCGAATAACTTTAAAAACGCCCCCAGAATCCACAGTTTGAAGATGCGTTGTTTACGTGGTTCGTAGAACAAAGAAGAAAGAACGTTCCTTTGTCAGGCGACATACTGATGGAAAAGGCGAAATATTTTCATGAAAGCCTTGGACGAGGATAGTTCGCTGCCAGTAGAGGTTGGCTGGACAATTTCAAGAAAAGACATGGCATATGCCAACTCAAATTTACTGGTGAGAAGTTGTCAAATAATGAAGAAGCCGTAAAGCCATTTCAGGATAAATTCATAGGCATTATCAGATATATATAAACAACCGCAAAGTAAATCTATAATGCCGATGAGTCTGGGTGGAACTGGAAAACTATACCGGATAAAACGCTGGCTTCTGGATCAGAAGTAAGAGCCCCAGGTTCTTAAGTATCAAAAGAGAGAATGACATTTACGCCTTGTGCGAATGCTGCTGGTACACACAAACTGCCTTTGTTGGTTATTGGTAAAGTGGAAAAGTTACCAGTTCATTACACGGGGCAAAGGAATGCTCTAAAAATACTGGTACTTTTAGAGTGGATTAGAGGACATTTTATCCCCGAGGTAAATCAATTTTTATCAAAAAAAATTCTACCGCTAAAAGCAATTTTACTTCTTGATAATGCGCCAGCACATCCGCTCGATAAAGACTTGCATTCCATTGACGAAAATTTTTCTGCTGTGTACATGCCACTCAATTGCACAGCTCTCATACAACCAATGGATCAAAAAGGTGAATTACAAGAAAAAAACTTTTACTGCAAGTTTTTGGGCAGCAAGAACTGGATCCTGAATGCTCTGTATCCGATGTCCTCAAAAAAACCACTATGAAAGACGCAGTATTTTCACTGGCTCAAAGTTGGTGTTAGTTAAATTCAAGTCTAATAAAAAATCCTGGACAGCCCTGTGGCCCCAGTTAAACGTCGAAGAAGATTGTGACTATGATTTTGAGCCTTAAGATGCTCTTCCTTGAGCCTTTTTCAGTAACAGAAGTTATTCTGAAGTTGAAATTGCCAACTTCTTATCAAGCAATGATGACATTGAAGAAACTCGGGAGCCCATTACTGACGAAGAAATAATAAGGCAAGTTACACAAAAATGTGACAGCGAAAGTGAAGAAACATTTGATGCATCTGAACCAGTTAGCAAGCATTTCCCATTCTAATGCCGTATCTTCCTTAAACACGTGCTTAGAATGGGTTGACCAAGTGCACATTCCTCTGCCAGAGCAGATGCTTCTACGTAAATGAAGAGACAAAGCGAATTTACATGTCGCTGAATGCATCCCGACAAACTACTATTTTTATTTCTTCGGAAAAGTGTAATATTAAAGTGTAATAGTTAAGTTTTTGATTGAATGTCAGTATGTTCTTTTTAAAATACATTCCTAATTTCGCAAAATCTTTGTTTTATTTTTAAAAAATGCCCAATTAAAGATTCTCCATACTATAATCCGAATGCTTCGTGGATCCGAACAGGGTGACCATTTTTGGTGTTGGGATNCCAATTAAAGATTCTCCATACTATAATCCGAATGCTTCGTGGATCCGAACAGGGTGACCATTTTTGGTGTTGGGATTCTCAAGGCCCTGCTGTAGATTCAAACCCAAAAATTAATCAAATAATTTTCTAATTATGGAATGACTATAAAAATGAGCTTGTTACTAATTTTAATAATTTTTACTCTTTTAGAGCATGATTTTTTGTATCATTTATCTTTAAAAATCTCTCAGGTGTACACAACTTGTCACATTTTTAATATTCTGGAGGCATCGCAAGGCTATAAGTGGAGATGGTATTTGCTGGGTACACATGATAAAAGCATATTTCGGAAAACTTATTTTAGCAAGTGTCCCACAATACTTGCTCTTGCCATAAACGATTATGTAATGCATTTTTAAGATAAATTTAAATTATTATTTTTTGAATTCATAACTAGTTTGTTTTCACTTTGTTTTAAAATCAGTGTGACAATAATCTTGACAAATATATCAAAATCTTACCACAACATATAATATCACGTCAAATTTTTTTTAAGTTTTCTTAAGAAGGGATGTCCATTTTAATAAGGACCCTTCAACCATGTCTTGCAATACAGAACAGTTAGTATTTCGCTGATCGTGGAAAGATTCATGAAAACAGTAACACACAGATGTAGTATATACCTCAAAAGATTTATTATTTTTTTCCTAATTTTCCGTGCTGTTTCCGTTACAATTAGTACTTCTTGTCACGAATATCAACACTGCATACGTAAAGAATTTCGCAAATTCTCTATAAAGACTTCCTGCAGTAACAAGGTGCAATGATACGAATGAATATTAGAAATGCTTAGATAAAAAATAATACTTTTTAATGAAACGTGACACCGAAAGGTTTTTATTGCTAACTACTAAAAACTTCAAAATTATAAATGAGGAAATAAAATGTAAGAGCAGAACAAAACTCAAAGCTAACGATNTTTAGATAAAAATAATACTTTTTAATGAAACGTGACACCGAAAGGTTTTTAATGCTAACTACTAAAAACTTCAAAATTATAAATGAGGAAATAAAATGTAAGAGCAGAACAAAACTCAAAGCTAACGATAAAGAATAATGGGAAGTGTTTTTTGAAACAAATTGACAGTATTAAGAAGACTCTACGATTGAACATAAATCTCNATAAAGAATAATGGGAAGTGTTTTTTGAAACAAATTGACAGTATTAAGAAGACTCTACGATTGAACATAAATCTCATTAAGGGAAAGGAACACTTTTAGAAGTTACAAACCACCGGAACATGGTACGCACGATTGAAAAATCGGCATCACTAATTTTCAGTGGCGGTTCTGTACAATGTTTTAACGAAATCCTCCGAAGTCAACGCTAATGAATTTCGTTAATTACTTGCCACTTCTTTATCTGAAGGAAATGCCCGATATAAGTTCGAAACAGGAACTCCACTTTTTCTTTACGAAACCTTTGACGATGCCCAGAAGGAAAGAAATTCGCCGCGATAATGAAGAGGAGAGTAGCGGGAGGGGGGACTCTTCTTCGCCGAACCAAGGACAGCGGACGGCCGGCTCGAGTGCGGCATACTTTGCCTCGGAAATACGAGTGCGCGACTCGAAACTTTTCAAATTTACATAGTAATGAAGCAGTGCGGCGCGGCGGCTCGGGTTTGAAACGAAGCTGCGCGCTGTGTCGGCGCAAAGAAGGCCCTTTGGTGAGGGGGGGAGGGTTAGCGGGCGACCCCCGAGCCACGTACCTCCGCCGCTCGGCGAGACGGATCAACCGAAACCTATAAAGAAAACAACAGCTGCCAGCCCGACGTTATATATGCGCCAACGTAAAGTCCAACTTACGAGGCCCGGCTGTGTTGCGCTTCTCGCTGAATATAAGCTAACTTACAAAGTGACGTAAAAAAAATAATTTTTTTCCTTCCTCTATTCCTTTTCGAGCGGGTGATATAGCCACGTCTTGCATTGTTGAGCAGCTGATTCAAACCAATTTACAACGAAATTAGCGGTCAGAATTTCACGTGTACAATCTAAAATGAGTGTCCTGTTAAAAAGTAATCTTTTTTATAGGCCCATGTGACATTTGAAGTGTGAGAGACAGTATAGCTCATAATCTGTGCCTGAAGGCGAAATCAACAACAAACTAAAGTTAATATAAGAAAATTCACGTTAAAAATAGCCATATATGGATTATTCATAGCAACTTCAAACAAGAGCATAAATTACAGCAACTTTGTGATGGCAAAATTTCAAATTTCCCAAAGAAATAAATCCCAAGGGATTCTAACTCCAGTAAGAACATGCTACAAAAATCCTGCGGGAAAGATAATAATTCCACACTCTTTCAATTTCCGGTAATTAAGCTAAAATGTGCCTACCTAAACTCAATTATGAGTGGGACATCTCGGGGTGCTGCCGTTTCCCTCCGTGCATTAAGCCGCTGATTCAAACCCAATTCATCGCAGTGGTTGCTAGAGAATACATTAGGCGCCCTACATACCTAACAGCTGTATTTCTCAAGGAAACTGCAGGTTCTTGCGGCCACTGTAACAATGGTTATATTTATTGGCTTTCGATACTGAGCGAAACGTTTGAGTCACCAATGCCGTCTATAGACGGCCAAAACAATTCATGCAGTTTATCTAAACAAATGTTTTGGTGTAAGGCATATTTTGTTGGTCCAACTGTACGATTTCGTAAGTTCAAGAAGTTGGCAGAACAAAACATGTTTTGTTACATTTCATATTTGGTTCATTAAAATAAATATTTTGTCAGAGAAACTAAATTATACAGAATGGAGCTATAAANTGTTACATTTCATATTTGGTTCATTAAAATAAATATTTTGTCAGAGAAACTAAATTATACAGAATGGAGCTATAACAAATTATACGGATACAACAATCTCACGTCAACTAAAATTCTTCATAATAATACAGTTTTAATGTTTTAATCCTGTTTTAAGGGGCATTATAATAAAAAATGCCCACTAAATCCGGAAATGCACAATCATAAAACCAGACATGTAAAGAAAATGCACAGTATGACTAACACTGCAACGCATGGAATCATAAGTATTAGACACAGCCTAATTAAAATGTTTAATGAAATACCATATTAAGATCCAACGGCAAACACATTGCTGCTGTTGGAGGCCCTCACGACGTTCCGGGTAGCGCCCTAATGGGGCACAACACCCAGCAAGCCCTTGGATCTCTGTCCCTTTTGTGTTGGAACAGAAACGGCGTCTTTAACCAGTTGTATGAATTAGAAAGCCTACTGGAAACGTGCGGTATAGAAATCGCATTAATCCAGGAGACAAAATTAAAACCCACGAAGACATTTTCTATTCAAAACTATGTTACTTTCAGAAATGACATATTAAGTAGCGGAGGCGGTACTATGATATTAATTCATAATAAACTACACCACCTCAATGCAAATCCAGACCGCCACAACTTAAAAGAGTCTACGTCAATAAATATTCAAACGGAATCAGGACATATAACGTTAATTTCAGGCTACCACTCCCCCAATAAACAACTTTTAGAAGCAGATCTGGACAAAATAACCGCGCAACAATACCCGTTTCTAACGCAGAGGATTTAAATGCTAAAAACACCCAATGGAATAGTAGGGAAAATAATACCAAAGGCGGCCTTCTCTTACGTCATTCGCAACAAAATGACTACATCGTTCAAACCCCGAACAGGCCAACATAGCTAACCCATTGTTGGAACTTACTGTCCAGGACGTATTAGATTCCAACCACTCGCCAGTATTTTGCAAAATTAGCACACAATTAATTGAACATTCCGAAGTAATTTTAAATAAACTGCCGCAAATAAACTGGGATTAATTTAAAGTCAACCTCGACGAAATTTTCACGGAACAACCAATATAAATAGTGTAAAAGGNCAAATAAACTGGGATTAATTTAAAGTCAACCTCGACGAAATTTTCACGGAACAACCAATATAAATAGTGTAAAAGGGACATAGAACTAGCATTAGAAATCTTTCAAAACACACGTAAAATACAATTGAAGAAAAACATACAATTCCTTAACCGGTGGCAATTTCTAAAACAAAATTACCCTGGCATAGATTTTTTTTCTGGCTGAAAAACAACATACACGTATATCAACGTTACAGAACCCGCGAACTTCAAACGAGATTCAATAAACTTAAAAAAGACCTACGCAATAAATTAACACAGCTCCGACTAAATAAATGGGAAATCTTTATCACTGAAATAGCAGACAACATTCAAAGTTTCTGGCGAATTTCTAAAATTCTCCGAGGCAAAAACGATTAAATAAACTCTACCCCTATTTTATCTCCTTCGGGCTTAAAGTATGCGCCAATAGGTAAGGCAGAAGCCATAGCTGATTCTATCGCCTACCAGTTCACGCCAAACATAGACTTAGAAGAACCTAATTAAACCAGGGATGTAAATACCACAACGGCTGCATTTTTCGCGACAAAACCTAGAAAAAAAAAGTTTTAGTAACTTTACCGGAAATACAGCTAACCTTAAAATCAGTCCACCCCAAAAAAGTACCGGGGCATGATAAAATGACATACCAATTACTTAAAAACCTCCCATACCCCGCACTTTGCATAATAATATACCTATTTAATGCCATAATAAAATATAAACACTTTCCTGCGGGCTGGAAACAGGCTAAAGTTATAACGATCCCTAAACCCGGAAAAGACCCCTGCCTCCCCCAAAACCGGCGCCCTATATCACTACTGAGTTCACGTAGTAAAATATTCAAAAAAAATACTTCACACGCGATTGAAAACCCATGCTGAAATCTAAAGAATCATCCCTAAAACACAATTCGACTTTAAATCTGGACATTCCACAACACACGCACTGCCAACCTTCTTCACGTACACGTAAAACACTCTAAATAATAATATACAAACCACAATCGCTATTTGCTTGGATATTACCAAAGCTTCCGACAAGGTATGGATCCCAGGCCTGCTTCAAAAACTAATCAACTTCAACTTCCCGGATCGTTACATTCATCTCCTAAACAGTTTCTTTACAAACAGCTAATATTATGTTTCCATAGAAAATTCTGAATCTTCTACCCGCCCCCTCACCGCAGGCGTGCCACAGGGATCCGCCCCATCGCCCCTTTAATACAATGCATATACTTCAGACATTCCCAGCACTTATGCAACAGTTCAGATGTATGCAGATGACACGCTTATATACCAAAGATAAAAAACTGCCTTTTGTACACTTGCTCACACAACTACAAATGGACGAACTCGGTCAGTGGTGCGAGCGTTGGAAAGTAAAAATAAACGCCGAAAAATCCCAGGCCCTGCTAATAACTAGACGAATTAAAGAATTAAACGCCAAACCAGTTAAATACGCTTGAGTAGAAATCCCTTACATTAAAACCGCAAAATATCTAGGCGTAACTATAGACAATAAACTCTACGGGGGTACACACATCATTAACATAAATAATGCAGCAACATCACATATCCAGCAACTGTNATAGACAATAAACTCTACGGGGGTACACACATCATTAACATAAATAATGCAGCAACATCACATATCCAGCAACTGTACCAGCTGCTTTAAAACCCTTAACTTCTCACGAGATTAAATTTATTAACATACACTGCTATTGTTATATCGGCAATGATGTACGCGCATGAAGTCTGGGGAAACTCAAAAAATCATTAATTAAACAGCTGCAAGTGGTTCAAAACAAATACCTCCGAATAATAGGAAACGCGAGCAGATACACCAGAACTGTCGACTTGCACAACGCACTCAAAATCCCGCTGATTGGAAACAGACTCATGTCAGAAAACAATAAATTGTAACGATAAAACTGCCTCCCATAACAACCCGATAATTAGAAGATTAGGAAAATATTCCCCAGACATTAAATCACGTAACATACGGCCTAAAATGCCCCGTTTACAACTTTAGAACGTAATTAAAGTCAACAATAATCCAAGTAAGCTACTTTAAAACCGGCGACCAGCCGTTAAAATCGCTTGTCGGCCTGGGACTAAATTCCCCACTTTTAACAAAACTAGTTCGCTCTCACGGCTGCCTAGGTCAGTTCGCCTCGAGACGCCGTAGAGGATGGACGTATTCGAAGGAGCAGTTCACCAGCTCACCCGGCTAACTCTGGAAGCCACAAAGTCCACTGAATATCGACATCACACTGTCGTCACCCTTCTAGACATAGAAAAGGCGTTCGATAGGGTCTATCATCCTGGTCTGCTTTATAAGCTTCACGAATATAACTTTCGCCCCTACCTCATCTGCTTCATATCATCCTACCTTTCATCTCGCACATTTCATGTCAGTCTCGACGGCGAAACATCCTAGGTCTGCTAGGTGAAAGCAGGAGTTCCCCAGGGCAGCATATTAGGTCCGGTCCTGTTCAATCTTTATATAAATGACATGCCACGAGCTGGAGAGGCTCGCATCGGTTGTTATGCTGATGACACCATAGTTTTTTGCGTCATCGATGAGAAGAGACCGGGCCATTAGGCACGTGCAGGCTCCCCTGAACGACGTTGAGCCCTGGTTAACAAAGTAATGGATAGGAAGCTGCTCTGGAGGCATCATATTCATACTCAGCTCGCCAAAGCCAATTCCCAGCTAAGGCAGCTGTTTCCACTCATCAATCGCCATAGTTCACTCCGCACCCGAAACAGTGTAATCATTTATCAATTTCTCATTCGCCCCATTGTCACCTACGCCTCATCAGTCTGGGGGACAGCAGCTCGCTGTTACCTTCAGAAACTTCAGCACTTCCAGAACAGAATCCTTCGTGTGGTAATGAATGCATTCTGGTACACACAAAATGACCAGCTCCACAAATAACTGAAAGTGGAGAGCATGGAACACCACATGCGCAAGCTGGCCACAGAGCTATNAAAGTGGAGAGCATGGAACACCACATGCGCAAGCTGGCCACAGAGCTATACAAGACTATCCCGAAGGTAGAAAACCCCCTGGTTCGTGAGTTGGCAAACTACGACGAAAGGCTGGTGTGGAGGCGTAAACGACCGAAAGCTCTCATCCTCCCTCCAACAACCAGACAAGANTAAACGACCGAAAGCTCTCATCCTCCCTCCAACAACCAGACAAGACATGTATATAGTTCAGATTACCAAATGCAAATAGTTTGGACAGAGCCAAAGTCGGTCATATGTATATGTAGTATTATTTAATTATTATATTATTTAGATTTATTTAATTATGCTATTCCGAACTTATTATATCGTTATATTATTCTGATTGCATTATTTNATTATATTATTTAGATTTATTTAATTATGCTATTCCGAACTTATTATATCGTTATATTATTCTGATTGCATTATTTGGATTTCATTTACTATATTATTCTGATTATTTCGCTTTTATTCTCTTTCTATTCAATTTATTATATTATGCTTATTATATTAACTCGATTTAATTTAATTACTGTATAACCATGTCTTACAATCCTCTATGATTTAATGTGTGTATGCATGTATATGTGTAAATAGATGTATGAATGACATTTAAAAAAAGTGTTGCGTGCATGGGTACATACACACAGGATATGACTATTGTTGCAGGACACATCCCAGCAGAGGTTCTGCTGGCTCTGTCTCTGCCATATGATGGCAGGAGACTGCTGAATGCGACATACCATAACATTTCCCAACAGGTTTACCAATATTATGATTACATTCCACAGCACCAGATATCCATCCACGACCTAGGGAGGCCCGGAGAAATGCCAACTAGTAGCATCTCGCTTCTCGCCGAGCTTCAGCGGCAGTTATAGGCCTCTGACGCGAAATTAAATCTCCGCTTTGCCCAATGGGCAAAGTCTTACCTCAGGCTCCTACAGGCAATTCTAACTGCCTGTAAAAGAGGGGGAAACCTGTGGCAGGGCGCGGTATAGGAGTAGAGATGCGAATACTGCATTATCNGAAATTAAATCTCCGCTTTGCCCAATGGGCAAAGTCTTACCTCAGGCTCCTACAGGCAATTCTAACTGCCTGTAAAAGAGGGGGAAACCTGTGGCAGGGCGCGGTATAGGAGTAGAGATGCGAATACTGCATTATCCAGACTGGAAACCGAAAGCTTGACTGCCCATGGTGCCAGAAATTGTGTCTGGAGGGTAAGGTGGAGGGTCCAGTGGCTACAACCCCCTTCCAATTTCGCGGTCGCGGCATAATGAANATTCTCAGGTAAGTGCAGAGGCCATTAAGGCCTAAGCATATTGAACCGCTAAGTCCAAGAATATTTTTTTTTTTTGTTAGGGGAGCGGGCCCACTTAATTTTAGCGAGTTCGCTCTCGTACCGCGCAGCTGAGTCTACTTCTAGACACTGTCTGTTGCGGTCGTAATTTAGACCTCCGCGGCGCTCCCCCACAAACTAAAACCTATAAACTACATAACTAAATACATTTCTTTAAATAATACAATCCATCTCTTTTCATAACTAAGACAATTACACATATAAATATACCAAATTTTAATTGCGCTAAAACACAAAACGCAGGGACTATCGGGACCTGCACTGATTGGCCGACCTCTCCGTCCGGGCCGGAGCCTGATCTCCCTACCCAGAGATGGCAGCACTGTCTCCTTTTTACGTGACACTCTCGCAGTTAAAATTCTTTTAAGAAATACCGCCTCCTATTTTATTTAAACAAACTATTGTATGCATTAATAGTAATAAAAAAATGCTGCGAACGTACGTTTCCAGCCGGTCCTAAAACTCGGGAACTTTACAGCGCCTTAGGGTTTGAGAATGATTGTAATTACAAAACTGATCAAACAAAACCAATATATTTATAAGTACCATCTCGTGATCACAATTAGCGACAATCATTCGCAGAGTGGACTTCGTTGAGTGTGCCTCACCTCTTCGCGTCGTTCCCTTGGTTTAGCTCGTGGACACGTGGTTTTCTTGTCGGCCTCTTAGGTACCACCTACGAGGTCATCTTGAGTCTAGCCCAGTCGGGTCAGCAGCAAGAAACCTCACAGCGTTAGAGGCACACATCTATAAATTGAAACATTAATTTAAATATAAATGTTAATTTAATTAAAAACAAATTTGAAACTGAATTGAACACTTCCTGTTACGGTTCCGGCATACCCCTCCAAACCTGGCAGAAATATCAAAAAATTAATGACGCACAAAACCTGCCTCGAAACCTATCGTACGCACAGGCGTCGATAGGCATTCAACGGCCAGTTAAAGTCCCCACTCTACCCCCTAGACACGCAGGAAACACCTACGCAGCGCCCAGCCAACTTCAAAACCAATCGTTCCACATCCCAGAGTGTGCCAGGAGGACTTGGAGAGGCACTCCAAGACATGAACTCGCTAATGCGGTTCTTGTCGGAGTGTAACTTCTCAGCCATCATGGCACACTTCCACCCCTACATGGCAAAATGCCAATCCGGGACAAACCCACAGTCCTGGAAGCACTCAGCTCTTTTTCTGAATTTAAATAATTTAATCTCTCCTTCATAACGCCGTTCCGGAAATTCCTGGTTGTAGGCTTGTGTAACTCCGGACAGACCTATATCTTTGGATATATATCTGAGCACGGATATAACGTAACTCTTTCCTTTTCCATAAAATTACTGTATCTTATAGCCAAGTAACTGCGACTCTCCGCCCCGCCCCGCGTCACCCCCGCACCGACCTCGGCTGTCGGAGACACCGAGGAGTCACACGAGACACGAGTAGGACCGAAGTTGACAGAAAGTGACAACGAAGAACGAATGTAGCTCGGTTGTGCTACNATTTAAATAATTTAATCTCTCCTTCATAACGCCGTTCCGGAAATTCCTGGTTGTAGGCTTGTGTAACTCCGGACACACCTATATCTTTGGATATATATCTGAGCACGGATATAACATAACTCTTTCCTTTTCCATAAAATTACTGTATCTTATATCCAAGTAACTGCGACTCTCCGCCCCGCCCCGCGTCACCCCCGCACCAACCTCGGCTGTCGGAGACACCGAGAAGTCACACGAGACACGAGTAGGACCGAAGTTGACAGAAAGTGACAACGAAGAACGAATGTAGCTCGGTTGTGCTACNAGTCACACGAGACACGAGTAGGACCGAAGTTGACAGAAAGTGACAACGAAGAACGAATGTAGCTCGGTTGTGCTACTATTTAGGGACAGCAAGTTTCTGTATTTTGATATTAGAATTTTGTTTGTTTACGTTTGCGGAAAATTTCTGTGAAAAGGATTAGGTAATATTAATTATTCTTGATCTCGTTAGTGTATATTCTCAGTTTATATACTGTATATGTAGTGCGTATACGCATTGTATATTATTTAATTGTTTTAGTGTAAATAAAAGTTAATTATTAGGTGAATTAGTGACTGACTCTGACATTGTGTGATAGAAAAAACTATAAATAAACTAGGTAGGATAATCGTTGTACATAATATTTGATTTTTAAATACGCCCATCAAATACCTATGTATATATATTATATTATATATTTTGATTGACAGTCCTAAGCCTCTTTAACACCTAGTTTCTCGGACACCAATGAACTCAAGGATTAACTAATCAAGCAACCCTTTTACCATTTAACCAGCGCTTGAGAAACTGGGGGTGAAAGTATGAAGGAAAATCAAATATTTATGTACCTCTAACGTTAGTACATTCCTAACCTNTATACGCATTGTATATTATTTAATTGTTTTAGTGTAAATAAAAGTTAATTATTAGGTGAATTAGTGACTGACTCTATTTACAGTTTTTTCTATCACACAATGTCAAACTAGGTAGGATAATCGTTGTACATAATATTTGATTTTTAAATACGCCAATAAAATACCTATGTATATATATTATATTATATATTTTGATTGACAGTCCTAAGCCTCTTTAACACCTAGTTTCTCGGACACCAATGAACTCAAGGATTAACTAATCAAGCAACCCTTTTACCATTTAACCAGCTCTTGAGAAACTGGGGGTGAAAGTATGAAGGAAAATCAAATATTTATGTACCTCTAACGTTAGTACATTCCTAACCTACGTACGACTAAATATTCCGGACAAATATAATTTTCCTAAAGGTTTACTAATAGGTAAGTACTAACATACCGTCACGGCTTTTCCGGTCTTACTGCAACATACATAAATATCTACGTGCGAAATATGTAATCTCGCCTTTGCTTTAGCACTGTCAGTAAAAGTTATCAATTTATGCTTATTAATTGGCACTTACTACAAAATTGATATACCTACTTAAACTTTAAAGTTCAATAATGGTTACAAGACACGTCAATCGTCATAATTATTATCATACACGGATCGAGATCTCTGTACCTACTGTATTCTGTCATTTCAGTTTGAGTTACCTGTTTCCGTGATATTATATTAGATACACAATACACATTCCTTTTACTCAATCGCTCCTTGGAATGAGTCAGATCCCAGGATATAATAAGCGGATATGGATATACCAATCGGATATACACTGGAGAGCCAAAAAAACTGGTATAGGCGCGAGTATGCAAATAACAGAGGTATGGAACCAATCAGAGTAACGCGATGCTGTCGGCAGCGCCTATATAAGACAACAAGCNTATGCAAATAACAGAGGTATGGAACCAATCAGAGTAACGCGATGCTGTCGGCAGCGCCTATATAAGACAACAAGCTTCTGGAAAAGTTGCTAGATCGGTTACTGCTGCTACAATGGCAGGTTATCAAGATTTAAGTGAGTTTGAACGTGGTGTTATAGTCGGCGCACAGACTGAAGAAAATCGATTCTCAACGAATTTCAAAGTGCGGTTTCTGCGGACAACCAGCGCTCTCGTAGAGCACAATATCCGCCTGGGTTCCGCCTCCTAGCTCCGCTTCCGGTAGAGGAAGGGAGTCAGAGGGCCCAGGTTAGGTACTTAACATATTCAAAACCCCGAACCAGTGATCGCCGACAGTGATTTCTCGGACCTAAAAAGTGATCTTCAATCACTAACAGTGATTTTCAAAACGTTAACCGTGACTTTTATTTTAAAAGCCGGCATACATAAACCAGTGTTTTCGCGTACATTATAAACATGAACGACGACATAAATGGACTTATATCATAAGCCATTGATAACCACGCATTCTCAAACACCTCAAAACCGAAAAAACCGAAAACAGCACACAGAAACCTACCCAAATCAAACAAACCAGTAGAAACAACTAGCACACCCCAAGTTCTAGAGGACCAAGCCTCCTGCTACATGGATGACGACAACATGAACGACACCCAGGACTTCCAGGAAGTCACCCACCAACGCCGGAGGAAGGGAAGCTCCGCCTCCGAGCCATCGCAAAAACCTCAAAATTCAAACACAGTCTACAGTAATCCGAAACCAAATAATACCAAACTCAACTCTCCTCCACCTGAACAGGCAAAGTACGTTCCCTCAATTTATTGCCGTGGCCCACCATTGGGTGGAACCATTCACGAGCTGAACACACTAAGAAACCAAATCGGTAAATTTACCATTCATTAACAGGGAAACCGTACGCGTTACTTCCCAGAAACCATGCAAACACACAAACTGCTGCTACAGTTCCTTGTCAAAAACAAACGGGAACCCTACACCTTCACACCTGCAGACAACAAAAAGGAACACAGAATAATAATCAGAAATTTACCACAGCAAACTCTTACTACAGCAAGGCTTCACAGACCCGACAGTAAGCGTCCTAGGTGACCCGAAGATCACAAGAAGTATTTATTACTCGCCGCCTGTGCTCGTAATACTACAAGACGACACAGAAGCCGAAAAACTTCTCGAAGTCAAACAAATCCTACATTATCGAATCACAACTGAAACTTACAAATCTCTTACACCACGACGTTACCGCGTATGCCAGTGCTACGGACACGTAGCTAGCAACTGCTACCGCACAGTGAAATGCCCGCAGTGCTCGCAATCTCACAGCCTGGAGGAATGCCCTCAGACGCCAGAACAACCTAAAACCTGCCCCAACTGTGGAGGAAACCACATGGCCGGTGACAAACAGTGCCCCACGAGACAGGCTAAACAAGACCAGATCAAAGCCCGCAATTCAGCACCTAGAGCATGGCAACCGACTCCAGCCCCACCGACAAATAACATCGCCAATTTTCCATACCCTCCAAACCGCACAACCACTTCAACAATCACCTCAGCACCTCCAGAAACCAACCACCGTCAGCCCTACAAAATAGTAGCGCCCAGGCCACCAAAACCAAGAAAGCAACATCAGCAAGCAGCGCAAATATCACCTCAACTCCCATACAACTACAACCAACATATAATCAACCTGCCAGCAGCAACTCAACATCTCCAAGATATCGCTGCAGCACAAGAAACAGCCCTAAAAACAGTTAACGAATTTAACCAAGTCACCCAGGAACTACTCAAATTCCTTGACGCCATGAACCCGTTTCTCCCACAAATACTAGAAGCAAACAAAAAACTCGAAACCGCCACAACATAGAGAGACAAACTCGGAATAATCCTGACGACAGTGAACACCCTTTCGGCAACTAGAGATACGCAGGAAAACCACTAAATCAAACCAACCAGTTCATCGGGGTTTTTTACAGGGGGTACTCCCCTTTTTCCCCAAATATAAAATAGAGATATTTCCCAACACTTTCAATAAAGAATTCCTTCCAATCCTTAATTTAATTATTATAATAAAACTAGAAAGTTAATTAAGTTTACCTAACACAGTAATTATTCAAGCCATGGCTCAGTTCTTTTTTCATTTTTATCTTGTGATTTTGAATAAATAAATTAATACTATTAAGAAAAGTAAAACTAAAAATAAATGTAGCCAGTGTATAAACGGTATGGCTTACCAAGTAGAAATAGTTTAGAATAAAAAAAAAAAAGATGGGGCATAACATCTCCGAGGTAGCGATAAAATTTGGATTTTCGCGTACGACCATTTCACGAGTATACCGTGAATATCGGAAATCCGGCAAAACATCAAACCTTTGACATCACTGCGGCCGGAAAAACATCGTGAACGAACGGGACAAACGACTGACGAGAATCATTAAACGTGACAGACGTGCCTGGTCTGACGAGTCTCGTTTCCAATTGTATCGGGCGGATGGACGTGTACAGGTATGGAGACATCCTCATGAATCCATGGACCCTACATGTCAACAGGGGACTGTTCAAGCTGGTGGAGGCTCTGTCATGGTATGGGGCGTGTGCAGTTGGCGTGAAATGGGACCCCTGATACGTCTAGATACGACTCTGACAGGTGACAGATACGTGAGCATCCTGTCCGATCACCTGCACCCATTCATGTACATTGTGCATTCCGACGGACGTGGACAATTCCAGCAGGACATTGCGACACCCCACACGTCGCGAGTTGCTACCGAGTGGCTCCAGGAACACTCTTCTGACTTTAGACACTTCCATTGGCCACCTAAATCACCAGACATGAACATTATTCAGCATATCTGGGATGCCTTGCCACATGCTGTTCAGAAGAGATCTCCATCGCCTCGTACTCCTATGGAATTTGGACAGCCCTGCAGGATTCATGATGTGAATTGCCTCCTTCAGACATTAGTCGAGTCCTTCAGACATTAGTCGAGTCCATGCCACGTCGTCTTGCGGCACTTCTGCGGGCTCGCGGGGACCCTACACAATATTAGGCAGGTGTACCAGTTTTTTTTTGGCTCTTCAGTGTATATCGTACCTTGGAATGATGTATTACATATCCAATATTTTACCGGAGTTAGTTAGCCCAAACCTACCTGGTTTTTTAAACAATAACATACACTCTGACGAGTGAAATATGCGCGAATTTAACCGACGCGACACCAACGGATCGCAGCATTTTCTATATATAATTAAATAACCCTAGCTGCACTTTGCAGGCAAGTTATTGCCCAAATATGGAAGAAGACTCGTGAATTGCTTCAATTATAAAAAACCCACAAGTAATTGCTTTTAAAATACTTTTTAAAGACTTCAAATATTCAATAATATACTACAAAATTTCCAGATTTTAAATCTATAAATGGGACACACAACTAAAATTAAAGAACTTTCTCACTTTATGTATATTAAACGAAGTCAGTCTAGTTGTATTACAACCTTAATTAAATGCTTTTAATTTTACCGAAACAATTTTCAACTTTAAAATGTGTTCCAAGTAAAAAACCGACAGTGCTGCCATCTCTTGAGCGGCGGACGAAGTCCCGCCTCCCGCGAGAGCTCTCGGCCAATCAGAGACCCTCCGACTACGTCAAACTAAAAGTTATAATTCCTAGCTCTCTTTTCAAACTTTCTTTTACAAAACTATGACCTTTTTCGAAGAACTATTGAAATAATAATTTAAATAACTGTTTTCAAACATTTAATACGCCCCCTCAGCTCCTTTACGCGAATTAAAACCGTTTTAAACGAGGTTTTAAACGAGGTTTTTAACCAACTTTTCATCGCTCGTCAGAGTGGCACGCACACACCACGAAAAAACGTAAAATAATCCATTAACTGCCTAAACAGATACAACAAATGTTACTTTTAAAACTTAAATACAGTTTCTTTACTTTATTTTAGCAAACAGCACCTTCCAGTAACGTTTTAAAAACACCAGTTACCCTCAGTAACTGGTTGGGGATCAATTTAAATATTATACAACATTCCTTTTTCCAGACCACGCCTTCGCGACGTTTTCAACAACTCTTCTGGCAATTATACTCAAATTACCATATATTTATATTACTTAATCACCACCTAGTCCAATCGTGGACTTGTTGGTGGCAATTCAAAAGCCCTGCAATATTCTAAATTTCTGTTTTAATCAACAACTAGGTTGGAGTTTGCTACTCCTGCCTTCCAATCTCCTCCCACCACCCTTGTAGGCTGGGAGAGTAAGGTAAATATTTACAACCGGTCTACTGGGAATCCTGGCAGACAAAAAGTAACTGCGGTGGGAAACTGCCGCAAGCGCAGTTTGATATGGCGAAGAGGGCTTGTCTTTCCTAACCCGCTGCCAGTAAAATATAACACCAGTTGGGTGGTCGAGGGCCCTTAACGGAGCATGTACTGCCACCGCTCTGAGCTTCGGCAATGATGAAAAGCGGCCTCTGCTCAGTAAAGTGTTGAATATTGCAGGTGTAACTACTCAGCGGGAAGTCATTTTAAAGTTTCTGGGGAAGTATGTAAGGATTTGGTTGTTTGTGAGACGTGTCCAACGAGCAGGAATCTGGAAAACAAACCACAAAAAGCACATCGACTACCAGCCTGCAAACGGCGAGCTACAAATATGAAGAAACAGGAGCAATTAATTGTATTTTGCACACAAGAAACCCTAGCGGAATCATATGGACGGACAATAGGACTGCAGTTGAAAGAAATGACATGCAGAGTTGTGTTGCAGAAAAAATAATTTCGGAAATAATATTTTATGGAAAATTAGGTAAACTGAATACTCTGTCAACAACAGCATTAAACAATCATCTTGTACCTTCACCATCGCCTTGTCCATCTGCCACATCCTGTACCTGTTCTGGCAATTCACAGAATATTTCATAATTTGCGCACCCAGCAATACCCAGCACCGCTATTTCCCCAACAAACGAAACTGTACTCATTTCTGAGGGACTAAGTACGTATCAGCAACAAAGTACTCACTATCCGTCCAGTTCACACAACCTGGCAGATTGCATGGTATTCAAGAATTTGCGAAGAGAAAATTTTAATCAATTAACTAAGTGCTGTACAACGTAGAAAAACAGATAACACGGGGGCTGAAACAGGTAGGCGCAAACTTCTGGACGATGCAACTAAAACAGTACACTTGAACACTATAGGGACACTGTGGGAATCAATAACTCTTCCCGTCTTGAAATACGTCTGCAGATCGAGGTAAATTTAAAGGCTGACTGCAAACACAATATCCGAAACAATTTAATTTGCATACTTACACCCACTGCGATAACCATTCAAAGAACACAGCCGTAACATCCGACTGGTACGTTAATAGGCATGCTTAATCAAATATTTGTTCTAGTGATGAATGCGAATGTGTAATTCTTTCAATTTTTTTCACCTGGTGTGTTTAGTTAATTCGGGCGGGATCACCTCCCGATGCCTGTATTTACATGTGGCTCGCGTGCAGTAAAAAGCTATCTACAGCAGCTGGGTAGATTTATGACAGTCGCACATCGCATACGCATCGCGCGATTACGACAACCGCTGCCCGCAGACTGGACGATATTCGATTGTTTTAAACATGTCCTAGCTCTAACAGCATTCAAATATATCTCGTGACTCGTGCACGCTGGATCTCAACGTGTTGAGTTTATGAGCAAGTAAGACTCATAACAGTGTGCACCGACACGTTAAATTGGTTTTAAGTGATATAAGAACTAAAACCATAGAGTTCCTGAAACTTTGCTCGATAATGCTGACCCGTAAAGGAAAGAACACTTGTCATTCTAATTGTTTCTTGTTAACGGAACACTCCTGTACACAAATTTTGAAAGAAAAAATCACTTCTACCTAAAATTCCAGAGAGTCATTGAAAACTACCTTATTATAATTTTCGTCTTTTAAAATTCGCGAGACATTTAAAACGAAAAATGGAAATACACCACCGCCAAACTTCTCGATATCTACTATTTAAAATATAGTAACATTACATGGTAATGAATTTTCGCCACAGAAAACGCTGAGCTTAAATGTACATTGAAAGGCCCATGTAACAATACCCTGAGAGAGAGTGCTTGCAAACAGTGGCACACGCTAGGGTTCAAATCAGAGTGCTCGCGAGTATTGTCAACTTCCCCAATAGGACCAGCCAGTAACCCATAGGTCAAGAGGTCGTTACACCAGCGGGCAGCTTCGTACATCGTGCCCCTGGAGACCAGAGCAGTGATTGCATGCTGCGGCCAGCAGACCTGATCTCGAGTGTTCCGCGACGACTAACAAGTTTTGATTGTGGCTTCGCTTTACCCCAAAGCATTCGAATACCTCGACACACATACGGCGTGTGCCAAATTTCCCTTTGGTTGGTGGAGTGGGGGAAGGCGAGGTATTACCCACCAAAAACATATGGCTAAATATGTGTCATATCTGTTATAAATCTTCAAAATAAAAAACTAAACCATCCCAATGCTACGTGTTAACATAGAAGAATCTGAAGCAAAGTTAAGATTATATTAACTATGAAATTATGCTGTCTGTAAAAAGAGTATGTTGTAACGCTAAAGCTCCCTTAAGACACATATTTCACACCACCCAAGGTTCCAAAAAGATCAACAGCAATGCACAACAGTAAACTATTACTACACGCTTTCTTTAACATCTGCAGGAATGGATACATTTTGTTTTTGTTCAATATTTTGCTCTCGAACAGCGATGATGTAACACTATACTTTATAATTAAAAGAGCATTAAAAGTGAACTAAAAAAATATAAATTTTACTCACAGAGGCATACATACAAATAATGCTATGCTCGTATTTTGCAAATAACGGGGAATATTGAAGCAGGTGCGACTATAAAACTCGAACCATGTATCGATGGCAGAAGACAAAAACGCCACGGTTCAGAGTAATCGCGCCGTATTTCAAAACAGAAATAAAGTAGAATGGAACGTTAAAATCGTAACGCTAAAGTGGTCGCTGGGACCGAAAACACGACTACACCATTACAGACGCCCACAGCTGTGCGTGCAAGCATTTCGTGATGAAGCAGATGGTTCATACGGGAGGAGTGCAGTCGTGCAGTGGGACTTGGCTGGAGAGATTCACACTGATGTTACCGGAACACGTAGCACTGACACACACATCCACTGTGCGACAACTGGAACACTAAGTGGAGTGGAGAGGAGAGGTTGAGCGGCACTTAACGACGTAAGTGCTGATGAGGGTGGAGCGAGGTGGAAATGGAGCAGCGACGGAATGCAAGGGCTGGGGTAACGGGAGATCCCAGACAAAACCCGCTGATCAGCAGTATCGTACGGCACAATTCCCACGTGCGAAACTCCGGGAGCGACCCCGCCGGGAATCGAGGCGAGCTCTCTTAGCCACTGCGCAACCGCGGCACCATGAGCCATTCATGTACCAGTAATCTGAACGCTGGAGGTTTTGCTGAAATACTGAACGTCTGAATTGTTAAACATATCTTAGAGAATGGCGATAACTAAAACGTAAATAACTATAGGTATAATCCATGTTACTAACATTTGCCAAGATGTCATAAAATCTTATATGTGCGAACATGCAATCTTTTACTGCTTCATAGTATTTTCTGATACTAAGAGTTCGTTTTCAGAAGAAAAAATATCGTTACCAATGATGCATTATTTGAACTAACCTCGACTTCCCTGAATGATTGTAACAATGAGAATTATATATTTGAAATATTCTACGATTTGTCAAAGGCCTTTAATTAGTAAACTACAATTATATTGTTCAAATTTCAAGCCAATAGTGTGACAAGTAGGGGAGGGTGGGGGAATTGCGGACGCGGGGTAAAGACGGACTAGCAAGTATCTACTCATTCCCTCCTCCCCCCCCCCCCC
>NQII01000716.1:370877-391438 GCA_002778355.1 Clitarchus hookeri
CGTCGAAGACTGGATTATGTGTTCAAAGTGTAACAAGTGGGCTCATGAGAACTGCACTGCAGGAAGTTCTTCTAAAGGCTTTACTTGTGATTTTTGTCTATGATGTGAACCTAGTCCGTAAATACCCCATGCTGTCCGTAATTAACCCAGGGTCAGTCCGGATTTACCCCGAGCGCTACGGGTANTTTACCAGCACACCGGAAAGAAAGAATCTAGAAGAAAAGGAACAAACGAAATTAGACAAGAAAAGAAAAGTTCAAAAAAACTAAAATAAAACTACATCTAATAAGCTAAAAAAGTCAAAAATTTCTACAGGAAAAGGATCAAAGGGTGTAAGAAATCTAAATAATTTTGAAAATGAAAGAAATGATGATTACTTTTGCATTTATTGTCAAGAAAAGTACAGTGATCCACCCGTCGAAGACTGGATTATGTGTTCAAAGTGTAACAAGTGGGCTCATGAGAACTGCACTGCAGGAAGTTCTTCTAAAGGCTTTACTTGTGATTTTTGTCTATGATGTGGACCTAGTCCGTAAATACCCCATGCTGTCCGTAATTAACCCAGGGTCAGTCCGGATTTACCCCGAGCGCTACGGGTAATTACGGACAGACAAGGTTTTGTTTTTGCTAAAAATATTGTATTTGTTGATTGATCTCGTTTAATAAGTATAATTTTTTTTGTAGTTGTATAACTAAAGATTAATAATTAATAAAGACAGACTGATTATTACTGATAGTACGAATGTTGTGCGTTATTTCCCTTCAGCGTCCGCAATTCCCCCATCCTCCCCTACAACGAATAAGCCTACGGCGTCTTCTTTTTAAAAAAAACTTCAATAAAACATTATAATTGCAGATAATATAACAGCAAACCATATTATATCAAACTTGAATGGTATTTGGCATAACGCTCTACAAGGCTCAATTCTTGGGCCATTGTCATTTGTATTTTTATGAATTACCTGCCACACTACTTTTAGCTGGAATACGTTACGGTTCTCTTTGCAGAAGTCAACAAAAGCATTGATACGTGCAGAGTGTTTGAGACTCTAAAGTTAAATTAGGAAACTTTGCTGGGTGATACACGAGAGTGAGTGAGAAGAGATTTGGGCGGCTCCTAACAGCGAGGTATTGGGAGCCTATGAGGGTGATTGAGATGAGTATGGAGGAAATGGGAGATCCCTCGAGAAAACCAACCGAACAAAGGCATCGTCCGGCACGATTCTCACATGTGAAAATCGGGGAGTTCACACGGCCGGGGATTGAACCCGTTTCGGCTTGGTAGGAGGCGAGCAGGCTTACCGCTCAGCTACCGCGGCCCCGATACACGAGGAGTATTTCATAAACATCAAAAGGGAAAAATTGTTTGCTACAGAAAAAAAAAACGTAAGACAATTATTACAAATCTCAATCATTACACAATAGGGGAGACCGGGGATGGTTGTAACAGGGACTGTTTGTAACGGGCAGGTTGTAACAGGAAGGATAGTTCTGCAACCAAACACATGAGCGCCTTCTCCGTGTAGCCACTGGAACACCTGTCGATGCCTTCAATGTGTACTGCGCCGGTCAAATACGTTCGCACCCGACGAGCAGAAAAGAACTGTTTTTCGCTACGGTTAAGTACATATTATTCGCTTTACTGTCATCTGTATTGTAATTTATTTCTAAATTATGTAGAAACTCTTTTCAGCACATTATTCTTCCGGCTTTAGGTTTTTATACGTTCTATTAGTACAAAAATAAAATAAAATTAGGTAGTAAAAATGTATGTGTTCTGTGATTGTGTCATGTGGGGTAGGTTGTAACTGTTGAATTAATTATGTTACAACTAGCCCCGTTGACTCTTACAACCTATGTTTGGACAGTTTTACATAGTGAATATTTGTGTGACTTGAGTTATCTCTGAAGATAGTGGTGTGTGTCTAAGGGGAAAATTATAACAGTTGCCTCCCCCCCCCCCTGCATCTAAGCAGGGTCTTTGTGATTGATAGTTGGTGGCGACACTGAACTTCCAGTTGGAGTCAAGATTGCGTCGGTAACCTATCGAGGTAAGTCACGTCCGCGTTTTTTTATCGTTTTAGAATCGAAGTTTTTTTGTGCAATCGGCCACAATTGCTTTGCTGCCTTGGCTCGCCTTCTCGCTTGGAATTAACATTTTGTGGTCATCCGAGGCCGGATTCGCGCCGGCATGTTTGGATTGTTGTTCGACTCGTGTCGGTTTCGGTTACCGTTCGCGGTAGCTTACAAGAGTGTGCCGTGAAAAGGTGCATTGCTGTTGAAAGAAGCATCTACTACTCCACACCAGTTCTGGTAATCCTACAAGAAGAGATCGAAGAAGCCAAACTACTCACAATACGTTAAGTATTACATTATATCATCATTGCAGAACCTTACACATCACTAACCCCAAAGAGATGCAGAACATGCCAGTGCTACGGCCATGTGGCGTCAAACTGCTACCGCAGCCATAAGTGCCCGCAATGCTCACAACAACACCCCATAGAGGATTGCCCACTTACACCAACACAAGTCAAACTGCCCAAACTGCGGAGGCGACCACATGGCTGGCGCCAGACAGTGATCGAAGCGGCAAGAAAAATAAGAACTGCTAAAAACTCGTCTAGCACAACCGAAACCGTTGATCCTAACCCCAGCACCGCCAGCAATGACAACTCGCAACTTTCCACCACCAATCGCAAGAACCACAAGTACCACTGCCGCATCAACAATCTATCACCCCCACCACCCCGAACTGCAACACATAGACAACCCAAACCGGGCTCACAACCACGTGCTCCTGCATCAAATCCTCCTCCGCCCATACCAACTCACAGGACACAACCATATTTCCAGAGCAGGCCAGCCCCTCAACACACCAGCACTGAATCATCACAATCGCCGGTCTCCGAACTCATGCAATCCATAACAGACGTACAAATCTTCATGACAACCTTCCGCCCATTTTTACCACACATCAGAGCAGCAATCACAAAACTACAAACTGCCACAACACCAGCAGCCAGACTCGAAATCATCTTCTCAAACTTGTGCGACCTCAGCCACCCAGAATAAATCTCAGAGAATAAAAAAAAAGTAACAACAGTGAAACTAAATAAAGGACAATGCATTAGGTTTTTTTTTTACAGGGGGTTCTCCCCTTTTCCCCCAAAATAAAATAAGTGAAATATACCCAAATCAATAAAGATAAATCACCTGAACCCTAAATTAAATATAATAATAAGTCAAATAGAAATCTAATTAAAACCCTTACACAGTAACATAAAAAGCCATGGCCAATTGAAATTAAAAATAATACAATAGAAGTTAAGAACTTTGATTCAAAATTTAACTTTAAAATTTAAATAACCGAGGCCAGTAAAATTAATGGAATGGCTAACAATTAGATTAGAGTAGTAAAAAAAAACTCTTTGCGAATTTTGCGATCTTGCTGACTGCACGTAACGTGCTCAGAATTTTTTGATGATCTTTATTTCGTTGGAATTGCTTGGGATGATTTAATTTCTATCTTGTCCACTATTATGATTCGGCCTTTCAGGTTCGGGTCCTTTGTGTAGGCTAGTAGTATAGGTCAAGGGCAGCTGGTTCATACTATATTATTACTCAATTCTCTGTGTTTCGTGGCGTGTTATAGATTTCATGATTTTTCTCTTGGGAGTAAAGTAATAATAACTATTTCCTTGTTCAGACGGATGATCCTAAAGCGGCGTTGGTGCGTCTTCGTTTATCAGAGAGCCACCTTAAGCCTGCTTACGATCTCGCACAGATCGTAGAAACTGATCCGTCCAAGCAGAACTTGTTTTTGGCCACAAGTCGTGATGTTTCAAAGGTCCGCGAAAGTTTTGACGTTGATTATGTCACGGTGGAAATGGCGGCAGATAAACTCAAAATTACTCAAGCTGAAATTGCCTGTCGTATGGACGACTTTGAAGAAAGGTATTTTGCGTTTATAGCAACAGTTGCCGACGTAAGTGATGAGGCTAAGGAACATGTTCGATCTTCTGCCACGGTTAAAACAAACAACTCTCGCGTAGTTTTACCTAAGATCAGCCTGCCCAATTTTGATGGTGAACACAAACTGTGGCCAAATTTCTCTAACTTGTTTGCCACATTAGTGGCCCAGATTGATGTCTCCCCGTCGAGAAATTAGCTTACTTGGAGTTTTCGCTTCTAGGAGGGCCGCTAGTAATGATTCAGTTATTACCGATGTCCGACACCAATTTCTAAGCAGCCTGGAGCTTACTCATTGATTGTTACGAGAATAAACGGCTGCTTATCGGTGCTCATGTGGAAGCATTGTTGTAGGCATGTCTCTGCTGAGGCACCAGCCTCATTTCTCTCTCTCGCTGTCTCTTTTTCTCTCTCTCTTTCTTTCTCTCTCTCTCTCTCTCTCTCTCTCTCTCTGTGCTGTACTATCACACAAAATATTTCTGCCCTAAAGTAACTTGATATTCCTGTCGAGCATTGTGATTTGTTGTTGTTACCCATTGTAAGTAAGCATTTGGATATCACACCGAAGGCACAATGGGAACCGTCTCTCGGTATTGGTGCTGACTCTCCTACACTAAATGAGTTTATTACATTCCCAGAGAAACACTGTCGTGTTAAGGAAGCCGTGCATAAGGCTGCCACAAAGAAAAGCAGTACGACTACACAATCAGTTAAGCAAAAGGATCCACCTGCTGCCTTTACTAGTTGGAGACAGCCACGTGGGTCCTCGAAATATTTGGTTAGCTCTCAGCAGACCTGTTGTGTTTGTAAGGTTATCCACCACCTTTACAAATGCCAGGACTGTATTAAGTGGTCCAAAGGAGCGTTATTTAGTAGTTAAAGAACAGAGGTTGTGTTTGAATTGCTTCATGCCCTCACAATAAAGAATTTCTCCTATACCTGAAATTACGGGAATGAAAACAAAATTTAAGAACTCCGACAACAGAATAAGGCAGATCCCTTAGACGACCTAAAACTCGCACGTACAAATATTAGCTCAAAACGAAAACGTTTATCGACACATCACCAACATTAGTAACACAAACGACAGGCTACAGATGATAGAGCAATTATTGCCCATGATAACTCTGTAACAGCCTTCGTTTTTTGTACATTCAGATGATGAATCAAACCACAACACCGCTAAAGATTAAAACCCAAACCCTTCAACAAATCAGCGACTTCATTCTTCTCCCACTAAAAAGGATTCCCGTGCAAACATAAGACCTCTCACTGAAGCAGCCTGGAAACTGAAACTTCCAGTGATAATCAACCACGTCCGGCAACATCATCTGCACCCGAATATCAACCCGAAACACAAACCGCACGCCCTACACATTAGGGTGGATCGTTGTATTTATGAAAAAAATAAAATTTATCTTTTTCGTAATGGGCCAGTGCGGGAAATATGTTTCATTGGCAACTCGTTTTACATACAAAATATTTCGTCAAAATATTAATAAATAATACTGCCCCGATCCATTTGATTTTATACAAAAACTTGAAATTCCGTGATTTTTAATCTCCTGTTCCCAGACACAATTTCAGACTTAAATCGAACAAAAGTATTTGAAATCGCATAAGAATGAATCTAATTTTACTTATTACACGCTTTCTTTGCGATGTCTTGCATTGGGGAACCACCGCAACCCCGTTAATCCCATTAGTACATAACCTCAAATAGTACTCATTTTTGGTCGGACGCTTGTCAATGTTTTGTAATAAGTTCGTTGAAATTCCTTGGTGTTTGAGATGGCAGTGTTACGGAGAAATGTTACATGTCCCATATTCGGTCATGCACGTGATTTACCTCTTAATACCTTACCAACATACGAGGACATTATGTTATATTATTTATGGATTAGTCGCAATAAATCAAATCAATATAAAGATTTAGTGAGTTATACGTGTGCAGAAGTCTTAGAAAAAGTTATTGAAAGGTGGCAGCTTGCATCAATACCAACTATAGGGAATCGCGCTGCCATGAAGAAAATAGAGGCGTATCACGATAAGTATAGGAATATGTTAAAGCCATATAGTTCAAGGAAAGAAGTGAAAAGTTATAAGGATCGAATCGAGCGATTTGTGAATGATTGAAAGTGTCTTTTTGACAGACATTTCAGCATGCAAATGCAAGTGTTTTGATTCGCGTCATTGTGAAAAACATCTCAAAGTACCGGTCAATGAAAGAGAGTTTTTGGTGTATCAAAGGAAAGAAAGAAAGATGGCAATAGGCAATACTGATTTTAAAACGACCAGTAAAAATCAGAGAAGTATTAGTCGCAAACGTAGATTTTAGGAATATAAAGAAACCATTGCCAGTTCAACCTCAAAACAGCCTATGCCATTAACCAGCGACGCACAACTCCAGACACTTCGACCCCAAACGACAACACCGCAGGCACCACAACACCGAACGCAACAACCCCAGACATAAAAAATTAATGACCTTAGTGCAATAGCCATAACTTTGGATAGATTTGGCGTTTCTGACAGAGCTGGAGCTGCCATTGTTTCGGCAACACTCTAAAGTGTGGGGGTTATTTCGGAGGCAAATTTGTCCGACGTTGTGGACAGAAATAAAACAAGAAGAGCCCGTGAGAAGCAGAGGACCAGTTTGACCGATGCACCACTTAATTCGGAAGATCAAAATATTGGACTATACTTCGATGGCCGCAAAGACAAAACACTTAGTATGAGAGACTCCAGGAGAAGGATAATTATGGAAGAGCATTTAAGCTTAGTTAAAGAACCAGTCACTATATATTGGCCATCTTTCATTAAACACCGGAAAAGCAGCAATAGTAAGTAAAAAAATAAAGGAGTTCTTAGACTGGAAAAACATTGAATGCAATAAGTTTACTGTAATCGGGTGTGACGGAACTGTTTTTAATACAGGTAGCCAAGGGGGTATTATTCGAAAACTTGAAATAGAAATCGGAAAACCGCTACAGTGGTGCATTTGCCAGTTACACGGCAATGAACTGCCGTTTCGACACTTGTTCGAGAAACTTGATGGCTCTACTACTGGACCTAGAAGTTTTACAGGACCTATCGGAAAAGCTTTCAAGGTTTGCGAGGAGCTTCCAGTGGTTCCGTTTCAAACCATCCAGTGCACTCTACCTATCGTAACAAACAGTAAGGATTTGAGTACTGACCAACTGTACTTATACGAAATGTGTCAAGCTATAAACTCTGGATCGTGTTCCGAAAGCTTATCAAAGAAAAATCCTGGCAAAATCGTACCTTCCCGGTGGCTCACAACTGCTAAAAAAATCCTTCGTTTGTATGTTTCTTCCTCTGAGCCGACTACCTAATTGTTAATTTTAACAAATTGTATAATAAAAGTATATGCCCCAATGTGGTTTTCCATCAAAACGCAAAACACAAGACCATTCAGCTTTCCAGGTATTTCACAGAAGATTTAAAAGCTATAGTTGATCCTGTCATACAGAGAAATGGTTTTTCTGGGCATCCTGAGAATATTTTGATAGCCATGTTGGCCGATGAAAGCGAGACATCACGAGTTCTAGCNATGGTTTTTCTGGGCATCCTGAGAATATTTTGATAGCCATGTTGGCCGATGAAAGCGAGACATCACGAGTTCTAGTTTTACGAAGATTACTGAAAGCACGACGAGCCACACTTTCAAACATCCGAAAGTTCGCACTGCCTACATTTGATTTTCAAACCGAAAATTATCCAGACCTCATCAATTGGAATGAGATTATCCTAGCTGAGCCTCCTCTTACAAAATTTATAAGAGATGAATTAATTTCACAGTGCATTGAAAATCCAAGGCTCACTGACGAANTGAGCCTCCTCTTACAAAATTTATAAGAGATGAATTAATTTCACAGTGCATTGAAAATCCAAGGCTCACTGACGAAATAATTTTTTCCAGAATCAAAAAGTTTCCTTGCCACACGCAAGCGACTGAAAGATGCGTCAAAATCCTTACAGAAGCTTCAGCCGCTGTCTGTGGCCCTTCAAGACGAGATGGGTTCATTAAAACAAGGCTAGAATCTCGACAAATAATGCCCGTTTTTAATACAAAAAGATATTACAAAATGTTGTAATATTGCGTTTTTTTTTTTTTAAGAAATATCCTTCTCGTTGTTATATTTTGTGTAAAAAACTGTGTTTTTGGACTTTATTGTTATTGTAACACCTTCTATATGTAATAAAAAGTTAAATAAAAATATAATTTCGGTCTTTAAATTAAGTAAAACGACCCTTAAACGTACACGAGTTTTAGTGTTTTTAACGATCTTTCCAGTTCTTGGGGCAGTATAAAACAAAATAATTCGGTATATTTGTTATAGCAGTTTGCATTGTGTTGGTATAGAGCATCTTTTCGCAAATGGCCCAATCAGAAATTCCGAAAAGAAAAAAAAACGATCCACCCTACTACATATGCGTCTACCGATGTACAGGCGGAGAGCTCCAGCACAACCGAGCAAAGATAAACCACAAAGCAGAAAGCGCCGTCATTCGTACTCGCCGTCCACATGGACCACGTCTACTGCCTCTTCTCCTGTTCATCCACCGACCACTCAAACGCATCACCACTTACCTCTTTGAGAACTGCCATCAGTGAATTACAGAGGCTAATTACAGACTACAACCAGTCAGATATCTCGCACGCAATGGTTTCTCTCGCATCTTCCGATTCGGTACTATCTCCTCAGCAATAGACACGCTCCTTAAGTCACGTTCAACCTCAGTAGACGAAACAGATTCCGATACAGACATTTGTGAACCGTACGTCGAATCAAAGGAATAGGCGCAGTCAGAAACCACAGCTTACCAGCAACAAAGGGTAAACATTGTATCAACAATACCCAAGCTAATGCAGAAAACAAAAGCCACGACGTACGAGCAATTCATAAACAAAATCAGTACCAAAGAAAACATGCAGTGCATAAATATGTTATATACCCACCACAAATAAGTTTTGAGTCACAGAAAACACTGTACAGAATATATCGCCACACTTAACGCTCCTCTTTTTGTAATGCGCATATTGTTCCAGTGAACATTATTCGTGCGCAACCAATTACAGGTATTACAAAACTTCTTCTGAGGCGTGTACACAAACATTTGATCTTGTTCCACCAACAGTGTATTTGTTTGAGTCAAACTTATTTTATTTCTCACTGCTACTAGAGTACTAACAGGCGACGCAGCTACGCCTGGAGAGTGTCGAGGCAGCAGGTCGGTTACGAGCTGTAAACTGCCAGCGGGGGACGGCAGTTGATCGCTGATGGATGCCCGCGTAACGGCATCTGTTCAATCTGGCGGCCGAAGTAAACGCCAGCACTCGCCCGGTGTTCTTCCATTAACCTGATAGCCCTGCGAGTTTTAATGTCCCTCGCCCCTGCAGGAGGTCCTCGCTGCAACACCGCCACACATGGTGCATATACTAAAGTAGCACTGTAGGATGCATGCCCTAGATTCCACCTTTCTTAACAAACAGTCACGTGTTACAAATTCCCCGCCTATAAAAGTTGATGATTTAGTTTTGTAATTTGCTACAGATTTCTTATATCTCATCACGGGACATAACTGTTTGACTAAATTATGTAAAAATATTTTTAAAAAAATTACATCATTACAGATTTATTTTTAATTTTGTGGACAAAATATTATGGAAATAGCTGTCATATTCTATGCTAGTTGTAAAAGTATTAAAATTTTAAAGTGTGCTATTTTCGAGTGCTTGTATTTTTAAGTAAATTTATGCAATGCACGTGTAAATTAATAAAATACATAAGCAAATGAACACAAGTGTCACACACTATAATGTAAGCTATACACGAAGGAATGCAAAATAAGTACAAATTGGTACATGTTATACTGTATTATTGGAATGTATGGGGTAAAAAATGAATCTATGACATGAAAAATTAATGTATGAAGTGAAAAATGGATTTACACACGCGAAAAATGAATGTCCACATGTGAAAAATGAATGTACACGTATGTGCAAGACATGTGAAAAGAATGAAGGAAGACTGATAAGACGACACTGTTCGGACATCTAAGTCCCGAAGCAATTGCGAACTGACATATTTGTTCGACGTGTCTGTCTAGGGAACTGATTTGTACGACTGGTTCGCCGAGAAGACGATGTGGGAGATTAACAGCTCAATCAATTAAGGGGGGGGGATGCCTTCGCTCCCCGGACATTGCATTATGTCCAGGAGGTGTGGATGTTGAACACCAGCCAGTATCCACCATCTTTTCGTTCTGAGCTAAAATATTGCAATCGTATTTAATCCTCCTTTTCAATCACATTAATAAACTTCTATGTACTAAATTTTCTTGCGTCATATTATTCAAACTATTTTTTTAAAAACAAAAATTAAAGAATTTCCATAGAATAAAGCAGCACTTGGAGCAGAGCATGGATTAAACATACCTCGGAATTTTACAATTTCAACAGACCTGTAGCGCTACAAGAATAAAGTAAATAGTAACCTACAATGATCACATTTCTAGACGTTACCCATCACGGTTTGAACACGTGATTCTGACCGTTAGTTATGACAATTCTTAACACTCTTGAAGACTACACTCGAGGTTAGCCCGAGCAATGCTACTTTGAAAATTTCCGCTGACGTCACACGGGGGCCACGGTTATCCCAGCGGCTAGAGCGCTCACCTTCCACCTAGGCTAACCGGGTTCGATACGCGGCTAGGTTGCCCCCCGGGTTTTCGCATGTGGGAAACGTGCCGTACAGTGCCGCTGTTCGGAGGGTTTTCTCGGGTATCTTACACCACCTCAAGGATTGAGTATGATTGAATATTACAAAACTGATCAAACAACAATATAAATATAAGTATTTTTAATCAACATCTCATGATTACAATCATTACCATCTCACCTTAATATAGGCAACGTCTTCACCCAGACCTTACGCGAATAAATTCACGGAACTATTCAGGCTTAGAATCAGCTTATACTGACCGGGGTTTTTTTTTTTTTTTAAATAAATTCTCGTCCAGTCCATAACTAAGCCTGCTTCTTCAAAATACCGAATTAAAGGGGACAAATCTAGGTTGCAGCCTCAGTGCTACCTCCTCCCACGATCTCTGTGCAGGCAGAATCGGAGGGAGGTTAAATGTTTATGGGAACCAGGGCTTGCCCTTACATCAAAGCGAGCTAGTCTCAGTAAGACAATCGTATGGGTCGGTGTGGGGAGAGGGTTAGCCTCTATTTTCCACCGCGTTTCAAATGAAAGACGACTGGGCGGACAGGGGCCCTCCCCGGGGCTTGTACTATCCCCGCGCTGAGGAGGTTGCTGAGGTGACGACGGCGCTCGTCACTCAGCCAGCAGCTCTCGCCGCGTGCACACTGCAATAACGCCTTCTGAGCTCCGCAACACCCCTCTTACTTGTTTCCCCCTACTTTATTAATTATAAGTATATGAATATCTAACTATTTTACACTGTCCCGCGTAAAAATAACCACAGTGCTGCCATCTCTCGACAGAAGTGGCGGAGCTCTCCGCCCACCGGCCGAGCTCCACCCAATCAAGATTTTTCTCAAATAAATAACTCCGTCCAAAGCAAAATACGCATTTTAAAGTAAAATTCTTATACCAAACGAACTCATAATTGCTTATTAAAATATGAGTTATTATTCAATTCTACACTTTTCTAGCACCTAATTCTTCTACAACAACTTAAAATATTAAAAATCTCCGAAAACAAACCCGAGTACTACGTCTACTGCCACTACTCGCTCTGCATCGTTAAAAGCTTATTATAACTAAACTACGGGAAGGTCTTGCCTCCTCCACCTATTCCGGACCATCCGCGAGAAATTCACGAAAAAATTTTAATAACTTAAAACAACTTTGCTTTGATTTTAAGACTTTTAGAAGACCAACTTTGGTTTCAAAATTCCGTTTTAGTAGGGACCCGGAATTCCACCGCCTTTCCCTCTGACTTTTGTAGGCAAAACTGAGGGAAATAAAAGATTGGAACAACCGCGGCCCAGGGGCTATACTGGGACGCACAACCAACCACCCTGCATGCGAATCGCCGCGTATGTCGGGTCAAATGCCATATGAATGACGGCCTGGGCGGGGCGGGCTAGCTGCCCCTAACCCAGACCCTAATTTGGATTACCGCCTGGGAAGACAGGGGTCCTCACAGGCCTGTACTTCCTGCGCGCTGACGGGCTGGCCCCGTTGATAAGCGGCGCCGGGTCACCCTCGCTACTAGTCATCACAAAAGATACAACTCTCTGGAAGTCAGTCACGAGTTAGTGTCGGTTGCGTGCGTATCAGGATGGTATATTATGGCGTATTCTAGGAAGAAAGGGAAAACTATACACGGCGAAACGAGGGAGGTGATCAGACCTGTGATAAATAAATGTGACGAAGAAGCTACACAACGTAAAATAAAGCATTCATTATTTCTTTCCAATCTACGTGCATCAGAATACACTGGAATTTCTATGAGAAGTGTTTCCAGAATTCGCAAAGAAGGTGCCGATGCTTGTAACAGTTCGCTGGCAACACCAGGCAAACACCGAAAGCGTCCACATGAAATAAATGTGCACCGTGACTCATTTGATAGGAGAGTAATCAGATACGTAATTAATGATTTTTACTCAGTACATAAACAAGTACCAACATGTTCTAAGCTTCTCGTAGCTTTCAGATAAAATATTGATTGTCCATGGGGTGTTCATACGCTCAGGCTGATACTGAAAGAAATTATGTTTAAAGGAAACTGTGTAACAGTTCTCGGAAAATATTAGTGGAAAGACCGCAAATTGTCCACTGGCGTTGTAAATACTTAAAATCAATTCTCCACCACAGAATGGAGGGGCGCCCCATAATTTACATTGATGAAACCTGGGATGATAGCAACATCACATTTAACAAATGTTGGCAAAGTGATACTGAACGTGGTGAGTTAACCAACAGCAGTTCTTCGAACCGTTTAATTGTTGTTCATGCAGGTGCTAAAACTGGATTCATTGAACATGCACTGCCAATTTTTCCAGGAAGTAAGGCTACGGGGGCTTACCATGGGCAGATGAATCCTGAAAACTTCGAAAATTGGATGCATAATCAGTTATTCACAAACCTACCGGAGAAGTCTGTTGTTATTATGAACAATGCGCCTTACCACTCAGTGCAAGAAAATAAACCCCCATCGAAGTATGCAGTGAAAAAGGAAATGGAGTAATGGTTGACCAATAACAACATTCCCTTTTCTCATAAAATGCGAAAAACAGAGCTTTTCGACTAAATTGCGCAGAACAGGAAGCCTGAAGAAGTATTTCACATTGACCAACTTTTAAAAACTGCACGGACACAATGTTCTTAGACTTCCTCCTTATATGTGCGAACTTAATCCCATTGAACTAGCGTGGTCTAAAACAAAGAGACTAGTGCGGGAAAAGAACATTACTGCTAGCTTGTTAACGAAGCTAATGGAAATCACGACGGAAACAATATCTTCCGTCGCTGAAGAAGACTGGCAAGGATACTGTTCACATGTCCAAAATATAGAAGCAGACTACTGGCANAAAACAAAGAGACTAGTGCGGGAAAAGAACATTACTGCTAGCTTGTTAACGAAGCTAATGGAAATCACGACGGAAGCAATATCTTCCGTCGCTGAAGAAGACTGGCAAGGATACTGTCCACATGTCCAAAATATAGAAGCAGACTACTGGCAAAAGGACTGTCGTGTGGAAGACGCAATAGACAGTTTTGTGGTATGCCTGTGCCGTGACTCCAATGGCTCGAGTAATTCATCTGACGACGAATTTTTCTCTTCCAGATCGGAACTGGCGCTGCCACTTCCCGAAAGTGAATAAATTATCACCGAACAACAACATCCACTGTTTGAGGTAAGCGGTAAGAGTATCTCTTTTCAGAGTATTTTAAAGTTATGCATTTCTGATCTTAACTGTTTTCGCCCTAAATTTGTGCCATCAAAATTGTTTGCAGGTATTCAAGTAAAACAATTTAAGTTAAAACAGTTTGAAAATGTTGTTTTTGGCCATGCTGAAAAGTCTTCAAAGTATTGCTGGTAATATAAAAGATGTTTTGAAAATTGTAACTATTGTGAAATGTGATTAATTGTCGTACGGGAACAGATTGCGAATACCTACAATAAATAGCTTACTTTAAAAATTTGTACTTCAAACACAGTGTAAAACATTTCGCGCACCAAGCAGACACGCACCTAAAGTGGAGAATTTAAAGGTTACTGTTAAAAATAAATAATAGAGGCGTATGCCATAACATTATAGAGTATGTTTGTATGCGTGTCGTATGAAAGTAAAATCTCCCTGCGAACTGATAGTTTTAGTACTGGTAGTACAGGTTGGAGGCGAAGGTGGCTACATTGAGGCCCACCGGGCCCACCCTCCCGCTCACCCACCCTGCCCGAATTCCAGAACCTCGCCTTCTCGTGAGCACTGGACTATATCTGTCCGCGTAGGAAAAAACACTGAATCTCCCCTTCCTTCAGATTGACCCAATAAAATCGTTCCCTTTATGGGGCGAACTATTTTCTTTGTATCGAACCGCTGTCAATATTCAAACTATTTTCACATGCTTCGTACTTCCCAGGCAATAGAAACCCCACATCTATGAGCCGAATTTTTTTTNAATATTCAAACTATTTTCACATGCTTCGTACTTCCCAGGCAATAGAAACCCCACATCTATGAGCCGAATTTTTTTCCTATATATCTGTCCGCTGCAAAATAGTAAAAATTGATCGAATCTGCCTGACCTTCCACCATTTTGGTATCAGCAACCACGAGCTATACTAGTCACATCGAATGTCTTCAGGCAGCAATCTCATCTTTATTAGTTTCCTGGTAAGAACAATTTTATTTTAAGTTGTACGTATGTTGAAAGCGGGCGTGCTCCTNATCTCATCTTTATTAGTTTCCTGGTAAGAACAATTTTATTTTAAGTTGTACGTATGTTGAAAGCGGGCGTGCTCCTAACGTCTGCCGATGTATACAGTCATCCATATTTTTTTTTAAATATATAAGTGGCGGGAACATAAATAAATGCGGCGTCAAGCATAACTTGGTTAAGGTAGGCAGGCTCCTTAATATGTAAGGTCTCTGAATAAAAATACAGTTTCTAGACTACGGTTTTTATAGTGCATATACAAATACGGTAAATCCACAAAGGTTAACATATTGAAAAGCAGTTCTATTCACGGGTTTTTGAAAAATCACCACGTGTATATTGTTATGTCGTGTATCATAATTTATCATTAATTTAATGGCTAATTTTAACTGTTATCTATATTATATATATATAAATAATGTAAAGAGGTGTGTTAGTAAGAAATGTGCGCCCTGATGTTTTTCGTTGTCNACCCTGATGTTTTTCGATGTCCTTAATTCTATTTGCATGAAAGTAGATCATTAGCAGAGCCACAGAAAATACTATATGCAGTCCCCCTTAATGTCGGAACATGCACATAATATCCACAGGAAATGATTGGGAAATATTTATGCATGATGCAACACAAGATACGTGTTATAGCTCATTCACTGTTTCTTCGGATGTTTTGAAACGAACCTTTGAAAAATCACCCTAGGAGTAACATGTCAACTTGTTTTTTAAATAACTTGTATACTATAAATATATAACACTGATTAACTTTAAAAGTATTGTAGTTTAAAAAAAATCTTTACCTTAGTATCTTATATAACTTGTAACCTTTATTTATTTATTACCAAATACGAATTAAAAACAGTGAGAGCAGCGATGTTTAGGCAACAGCTACTAAGAACTACGAAATCGTTCACAGTAAAAAAAAAATTGTTTTAACATAATTTTTTGGTATGCTACTTGTAAATGAAACGTTGCCTGTTGATATATTTAAACTTTTAGATAGCACGGAAAAAAACATATTTCATTGTGTAAGTTAAAAATATCGGCCCAAATTACAGTGCGTAGGCCCTGGTGCGGGACTGGCGAACCAATGGAATGCGTGCCGTTGATGGCACGCAACAAAATTATTTGGGCACAGCATTAATTGAAGAATTTAGGAACCCAGTCGAAATATATTTTTTTGTCTACATTTGATGCCAAGGTAACAACGTGCTATCGGCGCCGCGTCAATGCAACAGATTACGCGGGAGAGAGAAAGAGAGAGACAGATTTCGCTCGAATTACTGACCAAACGGGAGAAGCGGAAACAGGGAGCGGCGGGAGGGGCGGGAAGCTAACTATTCACTTGTTTGTTTTTGTTCTGTAGACGCTTACGTCGTCGACTGCAATTACGCATAGTTTTTAATTTAAAGTAATTTCGCTAACAGTTGAGTTATATTTACAACTACAAGTGTTATTCAACATGGCTAGTTTGGCAAAAAAAAAAAAAAAAGCAAGATAAGTGTAATAGAGAATTTCAAACTTGGTGGACTGAGAAATATGGATGATTAATAAAGGCGATAAAGCTGTGTGTGTTTTATGGTCTGGGACATTGGTATGTAGAACATCGTCTGTAAAACAGCATTATGAAACAAATCATAAATCTTTTTGTCAAAAAAGCGAACCAGAGCAAAAGGAATTCTTGCATGTGCAATTAAAGAGAGAAATAAACAGTCGACATCTATGGTTAAATATGTGAGCAAGGATTGTCATACAGATGCTAAAAATCTTCTCGGCTGCAAATGTCATTGCCCGGCGTGGTAAACCTTTTGGCGACGGAGAATTTTTGAAGGAAGCCTGGTTGTCTTGCGCCCTATCACTTTTTGAAGATTTTGAAAATAAAGATAAGATAATTCAGCGCATCAAAGATACTCCTTTATCTAGAAACACAGTAAAAGACAGAATCCTAAAAATGACTAAAAATTAGAGCTGGGCGGGAAAGGTAATTTAAACTCGGGAAAATTTCGGACGGGAAAAATAATTTCCCGCGGGAAACGGGACGGGATCGGGAATTTTTCAATATGCTAGAAAATTAACGAAATGTACAAATAAAAACTTAAATATTAAGGTATTATGTCAAATTATGCAACCACTATTTGTTATATCCATATTGCTTCTAACGAACTACGTAAACAAACTGTAGAGTGAGTAAATAAAACATTAAAAACAAACTTAAAAATAATGTTTAGTAACAAATTAACGTGTCATAGGTATAGGTTACCGCACTACAAATCACACACAATATTTTAACGTTCATTCAAAACTACAAGTTTATTGATAAAAAATAATCTCTGAATAAAAATTTAAATGTGTTACATCATGCAATAAATAACACGTACGGGTGATTAACAAAATAAAAAACACGAGCAGCACTGTTCCTAACAACGACTATCATTGGGCGACATTATACGTCACGTGAAGTGCTGGCCAATAAAATACCACCTTAGATGAAGAAGATGAGTCGCGTTCGGCAACTGTTCCACGGCCGTATAACCTACAAGAACAAGAATCACATGGCCGTAGAAATGCACGATAATTCTGATTGTTATGAACTTACGTGGGAATGCAATTGCATTCACACCAATTCAAATGTAATTTCACGTGTATGCGTTGGATATGCCTTTCGGCCCGCAATGGAATTATTTGGTGACGTTTATAAGAAGTTCGCAAAATTAAACAAAGTTAATAAGAGTGCGTGAAAAGTAGGACTCGTTTCATAGCCATCTTGATTCTTAAAACAATACGGGTTTAAGATTCCAAGCGTTACTTTCTTAATGCTTGTGAGCAGTGTTCATTAATTCAGCTGCTAAAATACGTGCAGAGGAAAATGTTTATTCACGTACAACTGAGCGCCATTATATCAATAAAAAATACTTTTGTTTTAAAAATATACAGGGCCTACTTCACGAGTCTATAACAAGTGTTTCACTTTTAAAGCGACGGACGGCAGATAAAATACAATTAGCGAAATGGAAATACCATTTAGAGTGATGAGCAGTTATTTATTTTAAGATGGCACACAGAAGTTTGTTTACATGCGACGGCTGGTGGCAAACTTTGTATGCATTATATTTATATGAAACCATTAATACTGATAGGTAAGTTAACTTGCATGTATTTATTATTTACTTATGCTGGCAAGATTAGGGCCATGTAGATAGAACACAGATATAACAGCAAAATAGCTTAAATAATTTTAATCCCGAAAAATTTACGGGAAAAATTATTTCCCGCCCGACCTTTTCGAAAAATATATTTCCCGAATTTTTCCCGAAAAGTCGGGATCCCGCCCAGCTCTACTAAAAATATAAAAGAACAACAAAGAAATGACATCAAGTCTTGTCCCTTTATATCGCTATGTCTTGATGAAAGTACGGATGTAACTAAATCTGCTCGTTTAGCTATTTTTGCTCGTTATTGTGTAGTGAACGACGTCAAGGAAGATTGCGTCGTGACTGCTGTGGGCGAAAGTGTGTGTGATTGCAAATGATGGATACATAAACTTCATACATTTTAACCATGAATAGTTGTTATAACGAAATTAACTTTTTCAAAGTCACATCTGTTTATTTATCGCAACATTGTAACTGTGCCCTAGGTGTTTGAAATACAATTTTGTAACATGCTTACGTTTCTGTGATTTAAACGTTTGCCACTATCCCAACAAAATACTAAGTCTAGCCAGACAAATTTAAATAACTACTGTAATAAACATAGAAAACAAAAAGTACCAATGCATAGAAATATGATCGTAATAGAAGTTACGGTAGGCCTATTTGTGTGCATGTTCGCCACTATATTCAGTTTTTCACGGATACGTACAAAAAATAAGCAACAAGAATTGCGTGCTTGAATTGACTGTATTTTCGTTGGACTGGTTATTCCTTCGTTTTAATATTTATTCCAACCGAAACCATTCTTTAAATAAATAACCCAACACATACCAATAACAAGAGGTTAAATACTACTGTCCTTTCCCCCGCAGTTGTAACAGGGTTAAACACAGTCACGGCAAAATATTAACATGTATTACATGTAAGGTGCTATGATTTGTATAACAAATATTTTAACAATGTAAAATAATAACCGTAAGAACTATCATCAATACAGATGTTAACACGTCATAAAGTTCACCTAAATATGGTTATAGGCCTCAATTGTGAACTTTCGTACGAAATAGTTTTGAAATACGACAAAATCCTTTGAACAGCAGAAAAAGGTAAACAAAAAATTTGGCAGTTACATAGAAGTCAACTGGTAGTGTTTATGTTTACATGTGGCAGAAGGATACGTAATCGGTAACCAAAAGCAGAACTTTAGCAGGACTTCAGTAAAGTGTGAAGTAACCGTGAATGGCCTATGTCTAAGCAAGCAACTGCTATCATAACGTAATATTCACTGACAAAGATGGGGAAAAAATTTACGCATCATACAAGTGAGTTTTAAGATAAGTGCTAAATAATACACAATTATGCGCTGTTAGCATGTCAAATTTTACTCAAAAATTCCCGCGTTGTGAATTTTATTCTAGTTTTGACGTATCCATAGGTCTGTGTGCTAGCGAACACTTGAGTTTGCTTCGAAGCTGGAGCCGTTGTTTACCTTCCTAAACAGGTCACTGCAGCATAGCAGTACCTCAATAGGAAGCTACTATGAATACTACCCCAGGCAATGGTACAGTTATTGTATTCTCCTATTTCTAGGCGCACAGCACGCGAACTACAATAGACGCCTAATTCGAAGAGGTTAACAAAGAGATGCTCAAGGCATTGGCGGCATCCATCATCGAGACGCCCACGGTGTCCGGACCAAGCGCGCAGCCACCATTATTGCCACAATCTTCTTTGACGACGATGCGAAGGCGGAAACCTATTTCATCACCTGAGAGTGTCGTGATGTTCGTCCCCATATTGCGAAGACGACATGTGGCATGTCATCCCATGCAGGCGTCGCACAGTCGTTAAGATGGACAAACATATAAACAATATCGCTGTAAGGCGATTGTACACATAAAAACGTGTAAACAATGCACCAAACGACGAGAGGACCTAAGAAATTATCCTGAGTAATGCACAATAACCAGTTGAAACCATTTCAAAGGTAAGCGAGCGTGTGCGCTCCATTAAAACAAACCAGTTAAACGCTGCAGGTTTATNAACCATTTCAAAGGTAAGCGAGCGTGTGCGCTCCATTAAAACAAACCAGTTAAACGCTGCAGGTTTATTGAAGTTGGATATTACTGGGTGGTAGTTAGTATACACGTGGAAGATATATGGATGAAACCCAGCAAGGTATGGGTAGAATGGTTTATGGAAGTTAATACCCACATGTGTTTTTCTTAATATTAACCTTACGAAATGAGCAGGCATTTGCAAGGGCTAAAAATATAGTTATTATTGAGAATATCTGTATGGGTAAGCCTAGTCCACACTTACAAACATATGTCGCAAACAATGCGACAGTTGTCGGGGACCTGCTGTAAACCTGCATGCGAAGTGTTTCCAACAAGTGTTTGAAACATGCAGACAGTGGTCAGGAGTACAAATGTGTGATACATTTGTTTCCCATCCGGGATGGAAAACACCGTGCAGCTGTCGCAAACAACTGCTAGTG